>MU696460.1:61022-85356 GCA_026770625.1 Nicotiana glauca | reverse complement strand
CTTAATAAAATATGGCTCAACTTAGCGGGAGTTAAGAATAAAATTAGAGCTTCGTGCTGATAACGTGTTATAAAATAAAAAGCAATGCAGTAAAATATAAATAAGAAGAGATAGAAAGAAGGGAGAAGATTTTTGTTCTTTCACTTTGGTGTATTTTTCCATTGCAATTACATGGCCTTTTATAGGCATAAAAAGTAAAGATCATTGACATAAAATAAAATATTTAATCTTCTAATGTAGAAATTATTCATAACAACAAGTACACTTATCGAGCATTTTGTTATCCCATATATAGATGGGAAGCCCTCGTGTAGTCCACAACTGATGGACCCCTTGGCACCAAACTCACATTATATTGTGGAAAAACTCAAACTTTTTCGTCGGTGTGGGACACGTTTCCACAGGGCATTTATTTACACATTAATTTATCCCTCTTATTATTCATTTTTTTAAGAGTGCATCACATACAGATTCCATAAATCAAAAATAAATTATATTCAAGTAAAAGCAAATGAATAAAAGTATGATTACATTTTAAATTTAAAATATTCTTAGTTATTTTTTCTAAAATTTTATAATCTTAAAATAACACATTAATTTTTTATATAAAAAATACACTAACTAACAAGAATTAAACACACATTCATTAAGCAATTGATAAGAATTGTTTTGTTAATTCCAACAACGTATGCAAGATTACGTTATTTCAATAATGTTAGTATTGATCAAGAGATGATGTTAGAAAATAAAATCATAATTGATACTTAAGTTTCAATACCTTTTTTTACAAGCTAATATCACTTAAGCAACATACTATAAAATTAAATTTAATCATTCTAACTATACATGGAAAAAAATAAGATATGTAAGATAGAAAGTTANTAATTTTTTCTTCTATTTAATATTTATAAAGTGTATTGAAAGAATTTCAAAGTTAAATATGTGGCTATAAAATTTTCAGATAAATTTTCAAGTTAATATATATCCAACTAAGTCAACATTTATAAAATTCCATATAAATTTGAAGAACAAATCCTCAATCAAAACCATATCAATGAAATATTCAAATAAGTTCACAAAAATAAGTTTTTAGCCAAAATCACACAAATAATCTTCAATTAATTTCTTAGGTAATAGATTTTCTAGGTAAATTCCAATAAAATATTTTCAGCTGAACTTGCAATAATAAAATTTAAGATAATAAAATTCTCAAATAAATTTTTAAGAAATAATTCAAGCTAATATTGCAGCAACAAAGTTTCTAAGTAATTTTCTAACTAATAAAATATCCAAGAATAATTCCCAACTAAAATTGCAACAATAAAATCTCCAAATTAATCCCTAGGTAATAAATTCTTCAAGTAAATCCCTAAGAAATAATCCCCAATTAATATAACACAAAAAGATTTCCAGGTAATTTCCTAAGTAATAATATCCCCGGGTATATCCCCAAGTAATAATCCCCAGCTAAAACCACAACAACAAATCTCCACGTAATTCCCTAGGTAATATGATTCTCAGGTAAATCCCCAAGAAATAATCCCTAACTAAATTCGCAAGTAACATGGGGAAGTTCCTACGAAATCACAAAGGAAATAATTTTTTATATTTTTTATTATTTACCTGCAAAATTATCCACGAAAATGATACTTGGGAATTATTTTCCCAAATAAATCCCTAGGTAATATTTTGGTGCTAAATGGCGCCAAATTTATTTGCGGATTTACCTGAAAAATCGAATTGGCAGGTAAATATTCTAGAATCTAGGAGTTATTGGATTTTCGCATGAAAATTTACATGAATTATCTGCGAAAAAAATTTCCAGGTAAAATTCCCATGTAATTTAAGGTTTTCTTGTAGTCGTGTGATCCTAAACCACTAAAATTTAAGTTGCTCCCTAACTATGAATTATGATTATCTCATTTTCACGTATAGTAGATTGATTTTCTCAAGTGTTGTTGACGGTGCCTCCCAATATTTTATCTGATAAAGATATACTAAATATTAATGAAAATATTCACTAATTCTCATCTATTAAATTATTTCTAATAAAGTAGAGCACTTTGAATATTCTGAATTGATTTCATGTTTACTTGAAGCTAAGCAAAAACAATACCAATTGATCTCTTTAGTATTAGTCAGGGTCCCAATTCAACAGATGAAGTTGGAGCTTTTCCTTTTTATGTTATCATGTTACAACCTCGTATATTCTTATTAGTTTTATCTATTTTTCACCATCTTAATGTAATTTATACCAAAGCTGTCAGCTTGCTTATTCCATGAGAACTGGCTTATTCTCAGAGAAATAACATGAAACATTTGTTTACCAAGGAA
This sequence comes from Nicotiana glauca, assembly GCA_026770625.1. NCBI lineage: Eukaryota > Viridiplantae > Streptophyta > Magnoliopsida > Solanales > Solanaceae > Nicotiana > Nicotiana glauca. The sequence continues at coordinate 83,022 of MU696460.1, read as the reverse complement.
GATGTGGTTAAACATCCCTCTCTTTTACCTAGTATTTCTTGCCTGCTCTTATACATACTAATTGCCACGATTAATTCACTGTTTACACTTCAACTGTAATTCAGTGGAACGGTTCCTCAGAACTAATTTAATTCAAAATTGGATGATTAGAGCTTTTTGCCGTTGCAACATCATAAAGTGTTGGACTTAAGAGCAGTGGTATATTCATATCCAATGGGATTAGTTATCCCATATAGAATTCTGGGGTGGGATATTCCAGTTGTTTATAATTTTGGTGTTGTTTACCGAGTGATTTCAACAAATTGGATGATCTTAGGGTCTGGCTGTGACACTGATAATAGTTGTCCCCATAAATAGCTAACTTTGTTATATCTGTTGTTAGCTTATGAAGTCTACATAACCACAATAATATTAGCCTCTTCAGAACACAAAACAAAAGAGAACCAAAAAATGAATCATTATTTAAATTGAGCAAACGTACATAGGAGTAATAGTTACAACTATAGCTTTTAATACAAGATGGTTCAAGACTGTTCCACAACAACTAAAAATTATCAGATACTGATATTAACAAAGATGTCAGATCACTCCTCAAAGTACAAGGCTTATAACTACAGAGATTAAAATATCAAGTACTTCAATTAACAAAGAGGGATCAGACTAAATATCAAAGTAAAGCCGTTAGAATACAGATGATAAAATCTCAACCAAGACCAAACTTAAATAACTTAAATTATGGTTCCTTTCCTCCCTGACACACCTCTTCGAGCAGCTTCCCAAAACAAAGTCGTAGTATGGCCCCAAAACAACAGTTGCCTGTAAATTTATTTGTAGAAGCAAACCAAAATTAAAGTTAGTTATCAAGTACAACTGCATCGTCCACAGAATGCAAATGCCACTGATTATCATTTTCCAGATTCTTCTACTCCATAACTTATCACGAAATCCTAATCCAAAGCACGACTTTGTAATTTATGCAAAGTAATATGCAAACAAAATTCAAATTTTAAAGATGACTTATGTTCAAAATTGAGGAGAGTCATTTTTGAAAATCCAAATTTAGTTCTATTAGTTGACTGCTTCTTCAATGAGTCGACTAGATGCAATAGCCTAACAGTTATAATAGCAGAATATAAAGCGCAGAAAATAAGTGCAAGAATTAAAGACACTGGAATTTTTATACTGATTCGGATTCAATGTGAATCCCAGTCCAGTCCCCTTGGATTGCAAGGAAGTTCTCTTTAGTAAATGCGTTTCTTCGAGTACAATGAGATTGACGTGATAGCTCAGTTCCTATAACACTCGTCTCTTTTGATACAATGCTTCACTAGTGTTATACTTTCCTCTTTCTCTGACTTGTTACATAGCAGGTCTCAAAGAACTACAATGTTTGTTTGCATTAGAATAAAGAAAGGATTTTTGGTTCGATCAAAGTATTTTTGTCTAAGGCTTGATGTTGAGTATAAATACTTTGGTGAAGGCCGTTTGCTGATGAGACTTGACAATCCAAGAGATTTGATCCTCGGAAATAGATTGATTCTTTTCAAGAATAAGATTGTTTGCCGTTGCTCTTACTTGATGTGAGGAAATTAGCAGCTTTCCTTCTATAGTTGTTAATGATGAGGGTTTACTCCTTGATTATTGATCCTTCCGGAATTAGCCGCTCAACTACTCTTCTCACAGAATCTTCGATGCTTTTTGACTGCTTCAATCTTCCGGATTTGAATGTGCTGGTCTTGATTAATGCCTTAAGTTTAGGCTTGCTCTATTCTTTCCATCACAATTTTTGCTGATTGATTTCCTTCCTTAAGCATCCAGATTTGCTGACTGATTCCTTTCCTTAAGCATCCAGATTGACTCGTGCAATCTTGTTTCTCCTTAAGTAGCTCCTTGATTCCTTGATTTCCCGCACAGATATATTATTTGCATCACTAAAATTAGATCGAACAATTTTTCACACTTTTAGGTAGAAAATATTTTCATGTTAACACATCACATCATCGGTGTTTGCATATAGTTATCCCAAAAGATAGCCTATCCACAAGTCAATCATCTCAAAATACAAAAACCAACAAAGATTGAGCAACTAAAAGACTAGGAGGGTGTTTGGCTAAGCTTATAAGCTGGTCAAACTAGCTTATAAGTACTTTTTGCCTTATCTTCGTGTTTGGTAAAATTAAAAGTGCTTATAAGCCAAAAGCCATAAGTTGGCCTCCACCAACTTATCAAATTTCAGCTTATAAGCACTTCAGGTTTGACAAAATATTTACTATTCTATCCCTAAAATACTTCTTTTTAAAACAAACTTTTCGTATACCCAGTTTTTCAGCTGCATATTATTAATTTCAGCACTTTTATCCATACACGTAATTGCTTATTTTTTAAATCAGCTTCAGCACTTAAAAGTACTTTTCAGCACCTAATGCGTATCAGCTACTCTAAATCAGCTAACCGAAACAGGCTCTAGTTGCCATTGAAACGCATAAACATATAAAAGATTCATTTATAAATGACCTATTTCAGCAACCACACACTCCCATTTGGATGGGTTTGTTTTAAGTGACTTTTAAGCCAAAATAGCTTTTAAGCTATAAGTTAGGAATTTTAACTTTTTATTTTTGGCTTGTTTTTTGGCATTTTAGTTTAAAACAAGTGCTTAAAAGTAGAGCCGTCAATATGGGCTTGGCCCGTTGGCCCAGCCCAGCCCAGCCCGTGATTTAGCTGGGCTGTGCTAGAATTTTTGGAGCCCGTTTAAAAATAAGGCTTTTAAGCCCGACCCGACTAAGCCCGTGGCCCATGAGGCTTGACTGAGGCTGGGCCGGGCCGGCCCGTGGGCCTAATAAAATATTTATTTAAAATATATAAAAAAATAAAAAGTATATTGCCTTTAGATATGGAAAGTGAGAATTGGATCTTTACTAAGAGGAACCAAAACTTGATCTTGAGAAGTTTCAAAAGGTGATGTTGTCATGTATTGGAAGGACCATTCTAGAAAATATTCCGATCATTCAATGATGGTGCGTGGTGTACTTAGCATTCTTATTACCATTGTACCATCAGAATCAATATTTAGCATTGGTGGCGTGTTCTTACAAAGTACAGAAGTTGCATTTATTATGAAAATGTCCAAACACTTGTTACTACTTGAAATTGGCTGCACAGGTTTTTCCGAACTCAAACTGGTAATATTTTTATGTGAATTTAAACATTATTAATTTTTTAAATTTAATTATTTTTAATATCTAACTAATTAATATTGCATATGAATTGTAGATGAAAGTGAAGATGTTAAAACAACCTTGTCACAAGCGGATTCAAATGTGTTTGATGAAGATGATGTGTTGGATATCTCATAAGCATCATGAATGTTCTCTTGAATAGTTTGTTTTAGTTTTGACTTTTAGTGAATGAAATATAGTCCTGTCTTTTACTTTTTTTTAGTATTTATTGTGATATATTGGAACAATATAAAAGTTATTAGGTTTTGCGTATTTTTTCAATAAGATATTGTTTCAACTTTTAAATAATTAACTTTTTTTAGGTCAAAACTTAAAGAAAAATATAAAATTATATTTTTAAAAATGATGGGCCGCCCCGTGGGGGCCTGCAGCCCACATAGGGCTGGGGTGGACTGAGCATTATAAGGCCCATCAAAATGGTGGGCTAGCCCAGCCCAGCCCGTCAATTGTTAAAGCCCACGTGGACTGGGATGAGCTAGCCCGGCCCGGCCCATATTGACAGCTCTACTTAAAAGTACTTTTTTTACTTTATCCAAACACTACAAAATAACTTAAAAACTATTTTGACTTGAAAACACTTAAAACAAGTCAATCCAAACGAGCTCATAATTTATGAGTTAATTTCACCGATAATCATTCTGAATTTCATAAAAGTCAATCAACTTTTATTTGTCACAATAAAATAACTCAAACTTCAAAGTCATTTTGGTTGTTATACCCCACGGAAATTTTGACATGGCAACATAAAATCTAATAATGACTTTTCAAAATGCCATGTCAGCTTTGTGATATAAGGTGAAACAATACGGTTCACCGATTAGTAAAGCCCGAACTGTCACCCATTACACAAATGGGTCAATATAAAAATAACCCATCTATTAAACCAAAAGATGCTCTAGGTTCTTGTTGTCACTTGTCTGTCATGTAAGCATGCTCCATTATGGACTTTAGTTGCGGATGTTACTTATTACGTTAACCTTTTTTGCTTAGAAGCAGCATTTTGACACTAACGGAATAACACTATCGAAAATGATACTCTTTTCGTTTCAATTTATGCGAATATATTTGATTGAACACGAAATTTAAGAAAAATTAAAAAAAATTCGAATTTGTGGTCCTAAACAAGTTAAAAATGGGCCCAGAGAATTTGTGTGGTTATAAAAGCTTCTCATTAAGGGTAGAATTGTAAGTTTAAGCTAAATTGTTTCCAAACATAGAAAGGATTCATTCTTTTTGGAACGGATCAAAATGACAATAAGTTCACATCAACTGAAACGGAATGAGTATTTATTTATCAATTACATATTTATGCTCTTGTATTAGTTATTTAAAATTGAGCAAAGGATTCCAACTGCCAAAATTAACTAGTACTTATAATGGAATGTATTTAATAATAAAAGTAGATAGCACAACAGAATAGAGAAAACGTTGAAGGAAAACTTGGTTAACGGACGTCTTTTTGGGGAAAGGGATGCTAGGATTTGACTTATATATCACATTTGGGTTAATGGATAATAGATCGGATAAGGGAGAGATTTAAAAAAGATTAGTTACCTCTTATAGCAAAGGTTGATACTTTATTTATTTTAAATAAATACCTTTTTAAAAAATTATATTTCATAGTTACCTTTTATTTTTATAGCCAAATATATATTTATGGTCACCTCCTACTTTTAAGCCATAAAATAAGCTTTGTATTATTTTTCTCTCTCCACTAAAATTTCTCCTATCCCCTCAAATTTTTTGTATCCCCCACCACATATCTATTCTCCCTCTCTGTCTTTCATCTTCCACCTTCATCTTACTACCAGAACTCTCCGGCATGGAGGTGAATCAATTGTACCATCCGTCTGCACTTGAATATGTCCTTCCTCACATATTTTCTCCACCGAATGAAATGATCTGCGTAATGACCTATTTTGTGTATCTGGGTTTTGGGCCGAATTCCATTTCCAGAAAAAAATGACTTCATTACGCCTTCATCAACATCCCCGTTGCTACCATCCTTTTCTGTCCTTTCCCGTACGGCATTCTCCCTTCCTCCTTATTTGACCATTCTACCCCCTTTTTTTAATTTTTTTTTTACCAAGTACTATTCAGTGCTTAGATCTTGATGAGATTTCTACTCCTTTAGAGAAAATGGATTTGACGTTGTTTATTGCCATCGTCGGACCAAGGCGGCGCGCTTTCACTACCGGCTTCCGGTGAACGGCGGATTCGCTGGAAATTAGGGTTTGTTCTTGAACAAAGACACCGGAGTTTGGGGTTGAGCAACTTGATTTTCGGTTAATATATTTTAATGTATTTTCATGTATTTCATTGTATTCATTGTCTTTGTCTTTTTTTCATTGTAATTCAATGTATTTCGTTGTATTCCATGTATTTCATTGTATTCATTGTCTTTTTTTTTCGTTGTATTTCAATGTATCCCGTTGTATTCTATGTATTTCATTGTATTCACTGTCTCGTTATATGCCATGAATGTAATCATATATTTTTTTTAATTAATATAATTTATGTATTCAGATGTATTATATAATTTAAGATGTCCATATTTTTTGTATATTTTTCGGTTGAGAATCTTTTTTATAATTGAAAATATAAAATTTATGTGTTATAATTGAGTTTGTTGAGTTATATTAGGAGTCCTTATATGTTAATTGATTCACTTTCCGTTTTAAAAATAGTGTAATCCCTTATTTCACGTCATGAATATAGCTGAATACAGTCAAATACAATAATCTGTCCAACTGTAATCCCATGTTAAGCTCCATGAATACAGTCCAATACACTCGAATACAACAACTGATTAGCTGGACTTCCCTGATTCATGCCTATTTTTGCTACTGTATTCATGAATACAATAGCTTAAATACATCAAATACATCTTATAACCACAGAAAAGGTATTTATAATCCGTAATATAGCAAATGGTATCTATAGATGGCTAATTACTACTAAAATATAGTGCTTTATGAAAATTTCTCATTTAAAAATAGCCAGATTTACAAGTGGTTGTTCAAAAATAGCCCAATTTCAAAAGTATCAAAATTTAACTACTTTTCATGTAAAGATAAATCTGAGCGAAAATACTGTTCAAAACCCGAAAAATACGACAATATATTATGGTGGAGTTCCAGCATAAGTATTCTTGAACTCCAGCATATTATACTGGAATTTCCGGATAAGTATGCTAGAACTCCAGCATAATATGATGGATTTCCAGTATAAATATACTAGAACTGCAGCATAATATACTGGAGTTCCAGCAAAATATACCGATCCAGTATAATATGCTGGAAGTTCATACACAAGTGCTCGAATCTCCAGTATATTATGCTGGAACTTTCCGTGTGTTGGAGTTCCAGCATAATATGCTGGAGCTCATATACAGGTGCATCGAACTCTAGTTTATTATGCTGGACCGGTCTCTGACGTAGCAAAATAGTGGCTATTTTTCATTGACTTAGTAAGCGCTGGCTATTTTTGAATGACTAGTCCGAAAACTAGCTAGACCGTGCTATATTTTTGTTGGGTAAATAAGAAGAAGGGTTGAAATGGGTTAAAACCATAAAATGGGTCTTTCTAAGATGATGTGGCATTTTTAAATCATTATAAAAATGATCTTATGTTGCCATGTCACATTTTCGGTGAATATATGTTGGGGCAATCATCAAAATGACTTTAATGTTATAATCTATAAATTGAGTTCTTTTAAGTGACAAATAAAAGTTGAGTGACTTTTGTGAATTTGACACTTAGTTGGATGACCACCATTAAAATCAACTCCATAATTTACTATACAAGTAAAAAGTTTGTTAGTACGTGAGATTGCAATTTATGAACAAAATTAGTGAAACAAGTAACAATGGGATGTTTTAACTTTGATAAGAAAATTGACCTAAGGACATGAGATTAACAATGAAATTTTATATACAGTTAGCAATATGAGTTGAAGCCATCGGCACATAATAGTACCAAATATATACTATACCTAGGCAGCAACAACAACAATAAATTTAGTGAAATTCCACAAGTGAGATCTGAAGAGGGTAGCGAGTACCCAAACCATACACCTACCTTATGGTAGACCCTCAACTATATACTATAAGCTAAGCAAGAACAAAAAATAAATGTTGTAGGAGAAGTGAAGGAAATCAAACATGGGTTTGACAATTCTGGTAGAAGTATGTGAGCCAAATTGGCTAAAAATCAGGGCAATGCTCCTACAGAGCGCCATAGGGCAAACTGAAAATAGGGCTTTTGACTTCATGGCATGAACTTGGCAGATCAAAAGTGCAATAGGGGTTTAGAGGCCACCCCGAGAGGCATCCACCTTGTGCAATTTATTATGTAAATTGTTCTTTCCTATGCTTCTGTTGTGATTCTAGTTCAAGTTTTTCTTCTTATCCAGGGGCACATATAGCGATGCTAATCCTCCTCCATCAATAGGACTTTTTTGGGTTACTGATTCAGGACCAAATTTTTGCCTCTTACTCGGTGTGACACTAGCCCATCCTTCATTTACAAATTTTACTCGATTTAACATTGTGCTCTCTCTGTCAATGTATCTCAAGAGAAACTTTTCCAAATAAATCTTTTTCCCATCAACCGGTACCATAATATTCACGCATTGTCCTGCAAGTTTTTCTCGCCTCGCCTTCTCTAGCGTAATGATCATCCATCCTGCATCAGTTTCTAGCACTTTCTTCAAGGAGAATATGAATAAGGTTGTCTCCTAACAACATTTTTGCCACTTCTCCTCCCCCTCTGTAACGGTCCTGTCACACATCCTCCTCCGCATAATGGTGGCTCCCGATTACATTTTCCACTTCTCCTCCTGTGATAACGCCCGTGTCTCGGATACTCCTCCACATAACGGTGTTTCCCAACGATGTTTTGCTATAACCAAAGGGAATAGTAAGGAAATCTCTAAGAAACCAATGAATGATATCTGAACAAGTATTTGCATAGAGTAAATTGAGAGTTCTGAGAATAGAGAAGAGAAAGAAGATTGGCTTTATTGTCATTATCCCTAATTGATATAATCTATCCCATATATACCCTGTATCCAATAACAAATTAATAACAAATAAACCTTCCACTTAATTGACTAACTAATCTGTTATTAACAGTATGGTAATTGACAACAATATCCCTTAATTATTACATCAGTGACAAAATACCCTCTTGTATAAAATGAATATAACAACTATTCCCCCTCAAAATGATCCTTGCCCTTAAGGATTGAAATAAGAAAACTGTTATTGTATGGGTTGTAATCCATCCGTGTGTTATCAGCAGTTAAGCAATTAAACCACTTGATAAGAACTTGAGTGACTGGTCGATGGTGCTTCCGGACCATTCTTCTTTCCACAATAGCCTTAGGATCCAACAGAATGTGACCACTGGAATATAATGAAATAGGAAGGTAAGGAAGCACTGGCTTATCTCCCAGCTTTCTTTTCAACTGCAACACATAAAAAGTGTGATGAATTTTGGCATTAGGGGGAAGATCCAGCTGATATGCTACCTGCCCGATCTTTTTGATCACCCAAAATTTACAAAAAGACTTTGGACTGGGCTTAGAACAATCATCCCCAAGCATCAAAATTTGTCTATAAGGTTGCAGTTTAACGTACACCCAATCATCAACTAGGAAGGACCTCTCTGATCTTCTTTTATCTGCTTGCGTTTTCATCCTGTGTCGAGACAAATTCAAATTATGCTTCAACATCCTAATTTTAGATTCCTTTGCTTGTAAGCTTCTATCAATAGCCTCCACCATTGAAATCTGAGGTAAATATGGGAGATGGAGGGGGGCTTTATCCATACCTCATAAGGCATAGTTCTAGTGGAGCTGTGAAAGTTGGTATTGTACCACCATTCAGCAAGCTTTTCCCTTCTGAATAAACTAATTCAGAAGGAACTGGTCCATGGTCTGCCTATGTCACAAATCAAGATTCAAAAAGTCTGTGATGCATGTGCTAGAGGAAAACATGTGAAGTCCTCTTTTAAGTCTAAAAGAGTTGTGAGCACCTCAAAGCTGCTTTAGCTTCTGCATATGAATCTGTGTGGACCTATGAGGGTGCAAAGCAGAGGAGGGAAGAAATACATTTTTGTAACCGTGGATGACTATTCCAGATTCACATGGACTCTGTTTCTCAGAACAAAAGATGAAACTGTTGAAGTGTTTGTGGCCTTCGTGAAGAAAATCCAGGTGAAGATGGAGTCTAGAGTTGTATGCATAAGATCTGATCATGGGACAGAATTGAACAATGTCAAATTTTATGAATTTTGTAATGAAAATGGAATCACTCACAACATCTCAGCTCCCAGAACTCCCCAGCAAAATGGAGTACTAGAAAGGAAGAATAGAACTCTGGAAGAAATGACAAAACAATGATGATGGACAGTGGAATTGCAAAGAACTTCTGGGTTGAAGCTGTCAACGCTGCCTGCTACTTATTGAACAGGTGCATGACTAGATCACTTTTGAATAAAACCCAGTATGAATTTTTGAATGGAAGAAAACCCAACCTGACTCATCTAAGAACATTTGGATAAAAATGTTATGTTCTAAATAATGGAAAGGATCAGCTTGGAAAATTCGATGCCAAGAGTGACGAAGGAATATTTATTGGGTACTCGGCTTACAAGATATATAACAAGAGGACTTACTGTGTTGAGGAGAGTTTCCATGCTATTTTTGATGAATCTTATCCATCATTTGAGAAGAGTGATAGGAAGATCAAGATGGAGAACCCTCACTCATTCTTGGTGAAGTCATTAACATGACAAATGGAAAGGTAGATATGATGAGTCAAGTAAATGAGCCAAATGAAAACAACGCTGGCTCATCATCAACAGAATCAAACACCTCAATTACAACCACTGAAGCTGAAGAAAGGGTGGTTGATGCAGTTCAGAGAGAAGGATTGAGGAAAAACAGCCCAACATACCTTCCTCTTCTCAGAAAGAACCTCAAGCGTCTAATTGGAGACACCAAAGCTCTCACCCTATAGACAACATCATCACCCCTCTTGATTCTGGAATACAAACCAGGTCAAGAGCTAGAAATTCTCTTGCCTTTCAACTTTCTCTCCTAGATAGAAACCAAAAATATTAAGGAAGCCTTGAAAGATGCAGATTGGATTACCGCCATACAAGACGAGCTGCATCAGTTTGAGAGAAACAATGTGTGGCACCTGGTACCTAGACCCCTAAATCGAACCATTATAGGAACCAGGTGGGTATTCAGAAATAAGCTTGATAAACATGGAATTACCATAAGTAACAAGGCCAGGCTAGTGGTCCAAGGCTACAATCAGGAGGAAGTGATTGAGTATGATGAAACATTTTCTCCAGCGGCTTAGATGTAAGCTACCAAAATTCTAATCGCTTTTGCATATCATATGGAATTCACCTTGTTCCAAATAGAAGTCAAGAGTGAATTTTTGAATGGACTCCTTAAGGAAGAAGTCTATTTGAAGCAACCCCTAGGGTTTGGATATCATGAGCACCTAAATACATGTTCAAACTGGACAAAGCTCTCTACGGGCTAAAGCAGGCTCATCAATCTTGGCATGGAAGACTGTCAAGTTCCTCTTAGAAAATGGTTTTAAGAGAGGGAAAATTGACAACACTCTTTTCTTAAAGAAGCGAGGAAGGAACCTGCTCATTGTTCAGGTTTATATCGATGATATAATTTTTGGAGCAGCAACTGACTCTCTGTGTGAAGAATTTGCAAAACTTATGGGAAGTGAATTTGAAATGAGCATGATGGGGGAATTAAACTTCTTCTTGGGTCTTCAAGTAAAACATTCCCCAAAGGGTACTTCCATTTGTCGGCAAAAATACATCAGGGAACTCCTGAAGAGGTTTGACATGGAAGCATCAAAGGTGATAGACACTCCCATTGCAACTGCCACTTGACTAGACATGGATGAAGCTGGATCTCCTATGAATCAAACAATGTATAAAAGAATTATTGGGTCTCTCCTCTATCTCATTGTCAGTCGACCTGATATTGTTTTTAGCGTGGGTTTGTGTGCAAGGTTTCAATCAAATCCCAAGGAATCTCACTTAAAGGCTGCCAAAAGAATACTGAGATATCTCAAAAGAACATAGGACCTAGTGTTGTATTATCCATCATGTAATGGTTTTAATCTAATAGGGTATGCTGATGCAGACTATGTTGGGTATCTTATGGACAGAAAAAGCACTTCTAGAATGGGTCAGTTCTTAGGTTCATGTCTTATCTCTTGGGAACAAGGAAGCAGAATTCAGTGGCTTTGTCAACAGCTGAAGTTGAATCTGTAGCTGCAGCATCCTGCTGTGCTCAACTTGTACGGATCATGCAGCAACTAGAAGATTTTTAGGTACTTACTGAGAGTGTGCCCCTTCTATGTGACAACACCAGTGCACTCAACATGGCCAAGAATCCAGTTCAACATAAAAGGACAAAATATATTAATGTGAGGCATCACTTTCTGAGAGATAATGTGGTGAAAGGGTTGATATGTATGAAGTTCTGCAGCACAGAAGATCAAATTGCAGACATTTTCACCAAGGCATTAAGTAAGGAACAGTTTGAAAGAAATAGAGTAAAGCTGGGACTGTTGAAGCCAAATTAAGAACATGATTCCGCTTTGGCTGGCTCTAATCCTTAAGAAATAACTGGCTCAAAGTGTTTTCTGGGCATGTCTAACTCACTTCAATATCGTTGCAGGTAAACACTCATGATGAGCATAGAGGCAATAGAGGCAGTGCATGAGGATTGATTCTTTTAAAAAAATGTCAAGAACCAGGCTCTTGTACCAAAAGGTTAGTAGTTCTGTGCATCCTTTTAATAATGGTCTTAAAAAGGGTACAAAAATACAACTTTCGTGCCATCAACTTTTCAGATCCTGCTGTTACGTCCTTTTAATTCAAAATATTCCATCTCCCTCTATAATATTGCAATTCTCCATGTCCAACCGCCGTTTCAGAGCTGGTGCCTATTTCTTTCCCTTCATAATTATACTTTCCTTTAAAGACCCTCTCTTCTACTTTTCTTAACCATAAGTCCCACTCTAGAATCATTAAAAAAATAAAAAGATAATGATCATCACACCACTTCTTTCAATGGCTGAGAAAACTTCTGATCTCTCTGCCTTAGCTGTAACTACCACATAGACATCTATGGAACCTCTCGCTTTCACTGAGCCTTCGTCACCCTCTATCACTCCTTGTCACGACCCATTTCCATAATAGGTCATGAAGGCGCCTAACACCGTTGCTGGGCAAGCCAAGTGCAGAAAACATTTCTAACTTCTTATATTAAATTATATCAGAATTTAAATGAGATGAATACTCCAGTTAGATTCAAACTGAAAGTGATGGGTAAAGTGAGTAACATAATAATACAACCCAAAAGTAAGTCTACTAATGCGTGTGTGCCAAGACCCGGTGTCACAAGTACGGGCATCTAGTAGAATATACAAAAGAATCTCTCGTGTCCTACTGTCTAAGATAAAGAAAGACATCAAAAGTAAAGGAAGACTCCATCCGTCTGCTGAGTGGCGTAGGAAGGAAGCAGCTCACCGTGGAAGTCTCTGCCACAAACTCAAGGGCGCACACCAGACCGGTAACCAGATGTATCAGCCTCAGACCTTGTACAATTAAGTACAGAAGTATAGTATGAGTACATAAACAATATGTACACAGTAAGTATCACATCTAATTCGAAGAAGTTGAGACGAGAGGTCGATTTGATACTTACTAGGGTCAAGATAATATAATATCAATGTGCTATGCTAAGCATGAAAGTCTCCAATATTTAACAGGTTATAATGAAAAGCAATACTCAAGTTCTTGACCTTATTTCAGTTTCCATTTACATTTTTAAATTTCTAAGAAAGTAGGCATATCATGTCTAGGCATCAACATATATATATATATATATATATATATATATATATATATATATATATATATATATATATATATATATCATGGACAATCATGCCGAGGTCGACGGCCCGCTCCAATATAAAATAAACTATGCACTGCCGAGGGTCAAACGACACGAATCATAGATGCATCTATTTTCACCGAGGCGATCGGCCCACTCCATAAATATCAAGAAAACATCAAGAATGCATGCAAAGGCTCATGTATATACAAGGAAACTCTTACAAAGTTTAATAAGTTCATATGTTCACTTTTTTTTTATTTCTCTCAAGTCTCTAGCATATTATAAATGATCATATTGACAATTTAAACAGAAGAAAACTCCAAATTAGGCATGATGTGGGTCCTAAACTACCCAAGCAATTAATATCATAGTAGCTATGCACGGACTTTCGCCATCAAATACGTATGTAGCACCCGCATTTAGTAGCAAATTCTCATTTATTATACATATGGGGACAATTCCCTCTTACAAGGTTAGAAAGGAGACTCACCTCACTCCAAAGTGCAATTCAAGTTACCAAGAACGAGCCCAAGTGCTTAATTCAAAGCCGAACAATCCCAAACTAGTTAAACGAAGTAAGAAATAGTTAATATAACCTGACAAGATCGAATTCTAGCTATTTAAGCAATTTCCCTACCCTTAACACAAATTTCTTAAATTCCGACCCCGCGCCCACGCACCCGTATTTTGAGATTTTTCGAAGAAAGTTGTTCTCTACAACCTAAAGATCAATAATATATGATTTCTAGTTCTTTTCATAGAAAATATAATAATTAAATCTTAGTTTTATTAAAACCCTAGGTCTAGCTCTAACCCTTTAATTTTACTTTGTTTTTAGTATTTAATCTACCTAATATACATGTATTTAAACTAAGGATGAACGGAAATTACTTACCTCACAAAGCTATGTTGGAATCTCTTCTTTGAAAGCTCCCAAATCGCCCAAATGTAGAGTAAAATGAAGTAAATGGTCTTTGAGCTCGAATTAAATGAAACACACTGCCCAGCGATTTCCGCATCTGTGGTTTGAGGACCGCATCTGCGGTCCCGCACCAAAGGAAAGGGGGTCGCATCTGCGGAATAGGGCGAAAGTGGCTGGATCGCTTCTGCAGTCTGAGGTCCGCTTCTGTGGAGCTGCTCTACGACTTTCGAGCCACACTTGTGGTTTCTCCTGGCCTGGCCACTGGCCGCTTCTGCGATGGACTGACCGCATCTGCGCTCCCAATTTTGCGGTCCTAGAACTGCAGATGTTGTTATGATAGAAGCAACAGACCTTTAGCTATTCTTCAACTTTCCTACTTCATTCGAACCTTGCTCGTTTGACACTCGGGGCCCCCGAGCATTGTCCGAGCATACCGACAAGTCTGAAATCACGAGGTGGACCTACTCGAAACCTCAGAACACTCAAAACAACACTAATTCTACGAATCACCCCCTAAAACCAAATGAATCAATCTATTGAACTTCAAGTTCTTAATTCTCCTCTAACGGGCCAAAACGCCCTTCAACTACTTGGATGGATACCAAATTTTATGGGCAAGTCCTAATTGATATTTCGGATCTTTACCAAGCTTCAAACCAAAATGCAAGCCAGATACCTAGGAAATCAATGATTACTTAGTTTCTTTAATTCTTTAAAACTTCAATTTAACAATTTCCAATAAAAATTTATTACTCGGGCTAGAGAACTCAGAATTCGATTCTGGGCATATGCCCAGGTTCCATATTATTCCACGGACCCTCTAGGAACATCAAATTCCAAATCCGGGTCCGTTTTCCCAAAATGTTGACCGAAGTCAAACTTGGTCTTTTAAGAGAATCTTAAAGAAACAAGTGGACATATTTTTACTCAAAACACTTCTAACTCCCAAACCAACCATCCCCGCAAGTTATAAATTAGCTAAAGCAAGCACGAGAAATTTTATTTAAGGGAAAAGGGTTCTAAAAGGTAAATGACAAGTCGGGTCGTTACACTCCTGTTGCCGCAGTCACACCTTCCCCAGTTTCCCAATCTTTTCCTAACTTAGAAACCTTTGAAACTGTTGTTCTATTCTCCCCATCGTCTATTTTCCCACTAGTCAAACCCTAAGTGGAGAACAAGGTCAAAATTCTAGAGTTTACAAAGGGTTCTACCCTCGTTGCCGCTGAATCCATGGTTGTGGAAGCACTGATTGAAGAAGAGAAAGATGTAGTAACTGTGTTTGTAGTATCAGCTAATAGGGTATTGCATGAAATTACTTCCTAGAAAAATGAGTCACACAGTATGGAGGAAGAAGGGGGCATTGTGGTTGTTGAAGAGGATGCAATAGCAGATACTACTGGGGCATCACATGAGGAACCTGATCCCTCTCCAGAGGACCCAGATCAGGGCTCTTATCCCTAAGACAATGTTTTTCATGGAATCGATGTTGTGCCCCTGGAAATTCAAGCACCTGAAATGCGATCCAGTGATGAAGAAGACCTAGACAATGTGGCTTTTGATGCATTTATAAGTAAGCGAAGGGTTGTGTTCACTCCTGAGTCTAAAATCTAACGACCTAATACCAGGCTTTAAGTCAAAGTGGCCTTCGATTCTACTATTCAAAAGATCAAGAAGAGTAGTAATAACAAGAGAAGAAAATTGGTAAAGGATGGTGCACCTGTAAGCGATGAGGCTATTCCTGTAGTCGAGGTGGAAGAGGTAACCGTTGAGGAACCTGGTTCACTTGTTAGGAGGTCCACAAAAAGGCAAAGCCTGTTTCAATTCAGAAAGGGTCAACATCTAAGTCTAAGATGAAGGAGGTAGTGAGATAGTTTTCCATGTCTGATGAGGATGTACTAGTCAAGTCCAAGGGAAAAGGTAAAGTCAGTGGAGAGAAGTTTGGGAAATGCAAGTCTGAATCTGTTGAAGAACCTAGTTCTGTGAAGAAAATTAGAAGTGAAGTTAGCCTTGGCTGTGAGCGCCCGAGGCATCAAAAAGTTCTGTTGGGTCGTACGTTTGACCCAACAATCTTTGAGATGGCCGGAATGCGGAAAATTCTGGAAAGGGTCGAGTTTTAACAATGGGTGCTTCTATTTTACATTGATGCAGCTAAGGTGTATGAGTCGTCGGTGCAAAGTTTCTTCGCTAGTCTCTTTCTGGTTGATACTGAACATGTCTGTGCTTTGGTCAATGGGGTGGATATCGTCTTTGATGTAAAGTTGCTTGTGTGAGCACATGATTTTTGCCTCACATGAATTACTCCTGCAAAATCAAAACAAAAATGTTTGTTTTATTGCGTGCAATTTGGTGAATTTTTCGTGATATTTTTAGTAATTGTTAGCACTTGTGTGTGCGTGTTTGTTGTTTAAATTAATAGAAAAATACAAAAAAAAAGTTGCAATCTTGTTTACAATTTAAATCAACATTTTTGAATTAATCAATAATTAATTGTTTTACAAAAAGAATGAAAAAAATAAAAAATGTATTTTGCATTTTTCAGAGTTTAATGTCAAATTGTTTGATTTTTTTTTAATTACTTGTGATAAATATTGTTTAAAGTGGATTAGTCTTTTTAAGTCAATTTTGGTTTTTATTAATTTAAGTTAGAATTTTGGTTTTAATGTTATAATTAATTTAGGAGTAAAATAAAAGAAAATCAATAAGAAAGAGAAAAGAATTGACATTGGTCCAAAAATCCCCTGGCCCAATTGATTTTGCAAAAAGCCGGTTAAAACCAGCCCAAATTAACCCCCATACCGAGTCCAAGCTTTCAGTCTCAGAGACCAGCAAAACGACGTAGCATGTTTACAAAACTACGTCGTTTCGATACCAATTAATCAGAGCCGTTAAGATCAACTCGATCCAATGGTCCAAAGGCGCTCATCCTCACCCGATCCAGCCCCGACCCATTTACCGACCCAATACCCCACTAAGACCAAACGACACCGTTTCACATTAATGAAGTGATCCAAACCGTTGATCTCATCAGATCTAACGGTTTGGATTAAATTCTCACCCCAGTATATATTGATTCCCCCGACCTAGACCTCTCAGACCCCCCCTTCATTCGTCTCTCTTAGGATCAGAGACCAAACACCCTCTCCCTATCACATCACGGTCCTCCGCCACCGAAAATCGCCCATGGCGGCGGATTGTGGCCAAACACGCTCGTCTTTACACCACCGCTTCCTCTTCACCTTCCCATTCTGAATCTTCATCCCTTTTTCTTCGAATCACCTTTAAGTGCTTCGAATATTAGATCGAAGAATCGGAGGCGAAACCTTAACCTCCCTAAACCACCCCACCTTAACACTACTGAGCCATCTCGACCTCCCCTTCACCGATCTAGGCTTCGTTTCCTTCAAATCATCATAGAACCCTTCGAATCTTGATTCGAAGGGACGAACCCTAGCGCCGCCACAAGATTCTCCGGTGGCGGCGCCATCTCCAATCAGTCCCAAACTAACATCTAATGACCTTAGGAAGGTCGAGGCTGATTTTTGCTACCCAATAAGGGCTTTCACTTGTTCTTAACAAAGAACAAGTGCTCGATCTTATTGGGTGACTTAAATCGAAGAAGTCAGTCATCAGGTCAGGATGAAATGGTGAGTTGCCCGGTTCTAAGTTATTTTTAGGTATTTCTGTTTCTTCCTCTTCTTCTTTTCTTTTTCTTTTCTCTCTGAACGAATTAGTTAAAGATTTGGATTAGATTTTGTTTAAAAAAATTGTTAAATGTTCGTTCTTTGTTTCCTGCTCTGTGAATGATGTGACAAATAGTTTTTAAATTTTGAACCATTTAAATATAGCCTGTTTCCTATTTTTGAAGAATGCTGGACTAGAATTAGATTGTGTTTGTTTGCATAAATTGAATAGCATTTTGTTGTTAATTAAATTATATTGGTCTTTTGATAACTTGATTAATCAGTTCGGGTGTTTGCTTAAAAGAAAGCAATAGTAATTTGCTTTTGTTTTGGCTGTCACTCGAATTAGTTTATGATTGCTTAACTGACTTTGTCTTGGAATTGGTCATTCAGACCTTTCAATTTGAGTTAAATGGAAAGGTTTAGGAGGGGACAGTCCAGGGGTGTTAAGGTCCCTGTTTGATTATCCATTGGGTCAACCTGACCCATATTTTTGGGTTGTTCTCAGAAGTAGTTTGAGAGAGTAATTCACCAAGGTGTACGGGAATTTCAGGGGTAGTTCAGGGGTGAATTTGAATCAGAACCATAAATAATTAATAGGTAGGCTTCTAATGAACTGATTCGGGACATTTCTAAGTGGAATTGAGAAAGATAATAGACAATTAATAGTGGGAGTTGCACTAAGGCTGATTTTAAGGGCTAAGATAGGATAATTAACTATCCACTAAAGCGTGAAAATCCGGGAATGAAGAGGATTGAGAACTTATAAGAAGAAGACATAGACATTCTGCCATGGAGATAGACAGGCATTGAGATTGAGAGCACTGAAAAACTGGACAGTTTTTTTAAAAAAAAATACCTTAGAGCTTGAGAATTGAAAGGAAAGACACTGAGAACACTCTGAAAACTTGATAGTTCTTCGATAGATAAAAATACAGTGGGAAAACTGATTTCGAGATGGATTGATGTTTGGAGTACTGTTTTAACTCGATTTTGAGGTTTAAAAAATTTGGGTTTGAATCTGTTTGGAACTGGTTTGAAGTTTGAACTGGTTTAAGTTTGTTGACTGATTGTTGCTGTTGATTGCTGCTGTTGCTGCATACTGTTACCTCACTTCTGTTCCTTGTTCTTTCCCAGGTACATTTTATACTCAAATAATATTAGAAGATTGAATCCAACTGTATGCTCCAATTTGAAGAAATTACTGAATAGTGTACATTCTATTCTAGGACTCTTCTTTCTATTTTTTTTGATTGTCCACCATGTTTACATAGGTCTGTAATTTACTATAATATATCAATTCAAATGTTGTTTTCAGTTTGTAGTTAAGATTTGGGGAGTGGCATAAGCTGAACTTGAAGGACTGTATAATTGGACTGTTTATTAGAAACATTCAATATTTAAATTCATGTCGATTTCATCAGTTGTTTTAATTTCCAATCCATCGTAGTAACTAAAGTATAAGTACTGCAAAATTCAGAAACCAACATGTAGTTCATTAGTATGTAAATAAATGAATTTATGTGGGATTTGAGTTTAAAATCAGTAGGCAGCTCGATTGGACTAGGATTGCATTGTTTTACTAGAATTACTAGGCTTGGTCACCTCTTAAGTGCGGTATTTTAGAGAACTAAAGTAAAATCAGCTTTTAATGCCAAAATCACTTTTATAAATTGGAGGCAAATATGAAGTTGATTTACAAACTATTTAGTGTTTCTTGCATATTAGCTTATTAGGTCTTACTGATATAATTCCATGATTCTATATTTGTATATTCGTGTATTTCTTTAAATCATCAATAGGTTCAGTTGGATTCATTTGAGCCTTTAGGCTTGGACCTCAAATTCCCATGGTTAGAATTTGTGTAATTCAAATATTGTTGTGTCAATTACAAGCCCAAAACGTTGAGGGCCATGGTCAAAAGACAATGAGACCATATGTTTGGGCCTCTCAACTTCAGTAACAAACCTGGGCCTAACGTTCAGTGAGGACAATTGTCCTTGTTTGAAATTCGAACCTGATTAAATAAGCCCAGTTTCTTTTTTTTATACTAAAGGTTGCTACCTCCCTATTAGACCATTCATTTACTATTGTTGAAGCCCAAATTCTATACAGCTCGCATGGTCAGGGCCAAAACAATTCCCTTTTTTCATGGGTTGGTTTCGAAGCCCGAACATTTTTTAGAATATTTAAAATAAGGATTAATTAATAATGCCAGTGAATTAGGTCTTTAGAGGCATTCACTAATAGCAAAACAATAATCCCTTTAGGATAGCCTTTAAAATAAAACGAGGTGCGCCGCGCTAAACAAAATTTACAAATTGCGTGGCCCTCTTTAATTACTTCATTAAAATATTTAGAACTCCGGACGTGCCATTTAGCGAATTTTCATGGCCTCCCGCAAAGTTGATAACACATTATGGCACTTTAGGAGCGTTTTTTTAATAATTTCACCTTCCTAAACTCGGGTGCACATTTATGTGACCCAAATCCAAATCTCAACGATTGTTAAAATATGTCGAAAGCCACGGGTGCATTTATGTGACGTGGTTCGAGACGTTTTTAATAACGTTGTAATTTTCTCTAAAAAATGAATAAAAGCGATTAAGGTTTTAAAATTTTTGCATAGGTTCATAATTATATTAAAATCAGATAATTAAGCTGAATATAACAGTTGAGCGACCATGCTAGAACCACAGAACTCGGGAATGCCTAACACCTTCTCCCGGGTTAACAAAATTCGTTACCCGAATTTTTGATTCGCGGACTGTAAAACAGAGTCAATCTTTTCCTCGATTCGGGATTTGAACTGGTGACTTGGAATACCATAAATCTCCCAAGTGGTGACTCTGATTCTTTAATAAAAACAATCCTTTTCGATTGTCCTTTAATTGGAAAAACTCCCTTTATTATGCCCTTTCGGGGTAGTAGGTAAAAAGAAGGTGTGACAGCTCTGACGACTTTGCTGGGGACCCGAACCCAGAATCTCTAGTTCAAGGTTCAAAAATTCGAGCTTGTTATATTTGTTGTATTTGGCTTGTATATTATCTTATTTTATTACATGTTTGGGACTAATGTGCAAAATGATGCTTTTATCGCTTTGATATTATTTGAACTGTACATATAAACTGTTACGAAACCATTCTCTTCTTATCTTCGGGGATGTGATCGCTTGTCGAGACTCCCTATTTTGTTTGTGTCATACCTTTAAATAATAAAGAGGATCGGACAAGTTACTAAGTGGGACGATCTTGCGGGTCTCCGGTACGTAGCCCCCTCCTTGACTCGAGTTGTCCGCTCGGGTACACAGTCTAGAACAAATACCCAGATTTTGAACTTAGAATAACTCAGCCTCATGCCGGATCCCTAGTAGGAACATTTGTTTGCATCATATGCATTTGACTTTGGAGGCTCAACACAAGGGTTGGGTCTGTCTAGGGCAGGTGTACCTGAAATGAAAAAGACCATCCTGATGCATTTTACTTGCTACTTGTGCATTTAGTTGCTTCGAACTTGCATGTTGATCGGTTTTTATTTTAAAAAAAAGTTTGTTTTATTTACCACTGAAAAAAAAAAGAAAAAAAAGAGTCTTGTTTTCAAAAAATAGTTTATTTTGCTAAAGAAAAATGAAAAGAAAAAGTCTTGTTTTCAGAAAATAGTTTGCTTTATTTGTCGATTGAAATGAAAAACAAAAAGAAAAATGTTTTTCAAAACATAGTTTGTTTTGTTTGGTCAGAACTACGTAAGTTTGATTCGCATCGGATGTGGGATACATAGGCAACCCATATCGGGTTCAACTATATTCTGAAAAATATGGGTAAATAAATGTTATTGTTTTGCCATAAGTAAAGGTAATTCCATTCTTGTCCAAAATAGCCAAATGTCCCCAAAAGGACGTCGGAAGGTCATTTTTGCAAGAACGGCTGCATTTGGTCATTTTTCAAAATTTTGGCCAATTGGCAAACACAGCCTTTAAACCTTTTTTGAAGTGGTGAAAGGCCGTATTTGCAAAGCTGGGTTTTGGTTGTAGAAATAAAAACCTGAAAAGAGTCAATTTAGATTTTTTTTAGTCAAATAGAATAAAAGCATGACTATTTTGCTTAACAAGTAACAATTGTGAACAAGATCCCTTTGGAGTTGCACATGTGGTGGGACGATTTGGGCAGATCAGAGAAAGACACGGTCAAATTGTACTTGGGAG
>MU696460.1:15772-59399 GCA_026770625.1 Nicotiana glauca | reverse complement strand
GGGGGGGGGGGGGGGTATCATAATAGCATTGGTCCCATTCTGGGACCCGGCTCACAATGTATTTCATTTCTCAGATTTTTAACTTACCCAACATTGGAAGAGATATCCGGATACATAGGGGGTCCCAAGGTTCCTCTTAGACACCAATACCTGATTGCTCTGAGGATCACAGCCGTACACAGTTTCCTGGATTCCTTGAAAATAAGCAGGGTGTTACACAACCCAGACTTAGCAGCTGGTTTCTGCACTTTGCTGTTCGCATACAACAGATATGGCCATATAGGAAGGTTCAACAAGCCAGAAAACAAAATTTGTAGCAAAGGAAACCGCCTTAAGTGGGAAGAATATAGATGTTTCGCATTTATGGTGGCCTTTTTGGGACTTCTGGTATTCCCTTGAAAATATGGGAATATTGACATACGAGTAGCTGGGGTTATTAATACCTTGCTCACCCAGGCCAAGAGCACACTCGTACCTATGATAGTAGCTGAGATTTTTTGTGCTCTCACAATCTGCAGAGCCGGGGGAGATTTCTTTGAAGGGCGCAATCTGTTGTTATAAATGTGGATGACCGAACACCTGTGCCACCAGCCCCAGTCCATGAGTTATGGGTCAACAGAGAAAACTTGTATAGAGGAATTTTATACAAGGATTAAAGGGATCAGCTTGCCTGAAGGAGTCGCAGGATGGACATCTTACTTTCGGTCCCTCACTACTAGCCAACTAGAATGGATGTTGGGATGGTTGCATGTTGACGAGATCATATATATGCCAGCAATGGGGCCTCACTTCCTTCTGATGGTTCTCAGGAGCATCCAGCCTTATGCCTCATATCGGGTTTTGAGACAGCTAGGAAGGTGCCAGATAGCACCTAAAGACGAAGATCTCAGTGTCCAGGTAGTCGAGATTGGACCGGTTGGCCAGTTCCCTGAAGTAACAGTCCACCAGATCTGGAACGAATATAGGATCGGGCCAAAGATGAAGTGTCGCCGGGATACCTTGCTTGGTATAAAAGAGACATTGAGTTCGAGAGACCATCCAAGAGACCCCATATCCAGGATTTTGTCAAATCATCACAGAAACAGTGGGACTGGTTGGCTAAAGAACGTGAGTATAGGGCCACAATAGGCAAAATGGAGAAGCAAGCCATGGAACTTTAGTTTGAAAAGGATGTTCAAACCGCTGCAAATGAGGGGGAAAAGGAAAAGCTAATCCAAGAAAACAGGGCCCTTAAAATTTAGATCCAAAAAATGAGAATAGCTGTCAGCAAACCAGAAAGGAGCCGGGCTGACCAAAAACTCATAAGTTAGCTAAAAGGAAAGGCCCGTGAATAACAAGAGGACTTAGAAAGATCTGAAGCTAGCTTCGCAAGGATCCGGGCCAGATGGACAGGAGAGGTAGAGCAGCGGGCACTTTATATGAAGCAGATAAAGAGAGATTACGAGGGGACCATCACCATCCTGAGAGAAAGAATAGTCACTCTCAAAGATAAGGTAGTCAAGCAAGCTAGAGATTTTAGAGCAGATCGGAAACACTACTATGACCTGATGGCGCGAATGGAGGAGCAGATGCATAATTTTCAAGATCAACTCTTTCACAACTCTAGAGAGCTAGAAACGCGAGATTAATAGATATGACGGCTGGTGCAGGAAAAGAACAGGATTAGAAAAGGGATCAGAAACATCGCACATTACATTACGGCAAAATGCCGAGTGTGCGAAAATATGACCCGTCTTTTTTGCGACAGTACTGACATTCGTCAAACAAATAATAAATGATCTGGAGAGTCTCAAAAGGGATCTCGCACCAAGGCCTGCGGTAAGGCCGAATGATGCCTCGCGGGACCCCAGAAATTTTAGAGTATTAAAGTATTCTTAATCTTTGTTTTGAGTCTGTACTTTTGTCAAATTGTGAGTCTGTCAGTCAGTCCTTTTAAGTTTTGAATTGTTCATCAGTTCAAGAGTCTATAATTTTTTTAGTGGTATAATAAACGTAATTATTCTATGGAATATTTTTGCTACGGCCAGAATTATGCACAGTCTGATTCATGCAGGGACATGATACGTAGGCAATCCACATAAGATTCCACCACCGCTAAAAAGAAGAAAAAGAAAATGAAAATAAATAAAATAAAAGAGGGGCACAACTATTAAAAGACGGAATGACGTATGCAGTCGAAGCT
This sequence comes from Nicotiana glauca, assembly GCA_026770625.1. NCBI lineage: Eukaryota > Viridiplantae > Streptophyta > Magnoliopsida > Solanales > Solanaceae > Nicotiana > Nicotiana glauca. The sequence continues at coordinate 57,217 of MU696460.1, read as the reverse complement.
AAAGGCATGATAGAAATGGTTAAACTGCCTAGGTGCATTGCATCCCAACGTGCGATTGCATATTTGTTAAGCTCTAAAAACTAACAAGTTTGTTATTTTTCCCAGAAATTTCAAGGAGTTAGTTTACTTAGAGCGTACTGGCACAATACCATTATCAGACTAGATCAAAGGGACTGATACCGGTGATCATGTCTATCCTAGAAAGAGAAAGAAGCATTGAGGTTGAAGAGGTAGATCTGCAAGCCATGAAAGATGAAATGTAAAAGTTGAAAAAACAAATGGCTGAGATGTACCAAGCCTGGACGAGTGGTCAGCAAGCACCATCCTATCCTGCTAACCCGCTTTTCTCCCAGTACCCACCCAATCTCCGGAACAGCTTGTTTCGGACTCATCCCCAAACTTTCCCACATATCAAGCAACTACCTCCCGGATGCCCCAAATGCCAAAGACGAATCCCTACCCTCCACCGCCAATTACGCATGTTTTTGTGGCACCTCCACCAGCCGCACTCCACAGGTCCTCCAGCGAGCCGTTGTTCCAAACTCAGGACCATCAGTATTACCCTCCCGAACCTACCTTCAAAGCACCTGAACTGTACCCTTACCCTCCTCAGTTTGATAACCTGGCAGAACCTAAAAAGCAACCCAAGAACCCAGAGCAGGAAGAAATGTTCCGAAAAGTAAAGAGCCTGGAGCAAGCTCTCCGGAATATGCAGGGTTTGGGTGGCCAAGTCAGTGTGGTGTATAAAGACTTATGTTTGTTCCCTGATGTTCAGTTACAAGCAGGGTTCAAAATGCCTAAATTTGATTTGTACGACGGACACGGTGATCCCGTGGCACATTTGTGAGGATTTTGCACCAAGATGAGAGGGGCGGGTGGAAAGGATGAGTTGCTAATGGCATACTTCAGCTAGAGTTTGAGCGGGTCTCCATTAGAATGGTATACATGATAGGACCATAGCAGGTGGTACAGCTGGGATGACTTGGCACAAGCATTCACCGGCCACTTCCAGTACAATCTACAAATCATTCAAGATCTTCTGTCATTGATAAAACTAGAGAAAAAGCCCAGAGAAAGCTTCAGGGAATATGGTTTCCATTGGAGGGAACAAGCTGCGAGGGTCGACCCTCCAATGAAAGAAGGAGAGATGGTTGGCTACTTCTTGCAAGCTTTAGAGCCAACCTATTTTGGTCACTTGGTGACGGCAATTGGCAAATCTTTCAACGAGGTTGTGAAAATCGGCGGCATGATCGAAGAAGGGCTTAAGTCCAACAAGATCATGAGTTATTCGACAATAAAATCCACCACTTAAGCTATCCAGAGCGGCACCGGGTGTGTGCTTGGAAAGAAGAAGAAGGAGGAAGTTTCAACGGTGGAGTTGAGAATGTGGCCCAGGCGCCCATCACCATTTTACAACCAGCCACTACCCTACCCTCAAAGTTTCCCCCACAGTTCATATAGCTCACCACAACATTACTATCCACAACCAGATCCCCACTTTTCCGTCCATCATGCATACACTCAAACCCCGGCGCACGCACAGTGGCGTGCGCCGACCCTACAAAATTCATATCTAGCTCCACAAAACACCTACCAACCCCCAAGAGCCTACAAAAATCGCACCGGTACAGGTTTTCGTCCCAGCCAAGGCTTCAGGAATGAGAGGACACAAAAATAGAAGCCTTTTACTCCACCGGGAGAATCATATACTAGTCTATTCCATAGGTTGAGGCAGTTGGGCATGTTGAATCCAATTGAGGCCATGTTGCCCAACCCTCCTCCAAGGAATCTAGAACACTCAGTAAGCTGCAAGTACTATTCAGGGGCCCCCGGGCATGATACAGAGAAATGTTGGAAAATGAAAATCGCGGTGCAGGAACTCATTGGTACTCACCGGATTGAAGTTCAGGCCCCATAGGCACCCAATATCAACCAGAATCCACTGTCGGCTCACCATGAGACCTATATGATTGAGTTGATACACAAGGAAGGGGAGCCAAAGAAACCCTCACAGACAGTAATGATGATCCGATCCAGCAAAACCGTTTTGAAAGAGAAGGTAACCACCGGGAAGTCAGTAGTCCAAAGCAAGCCGGTTGTGGTGGCTAAGAAAGAATCATCGAGCATTATTACAATAAAACCAGAACAAGCAAAAGTGGTAGTACCAGGGGTTGCAAGTAAACTTGTTGTGGTTGTGAAGGGTGCTCGTATAGAGCCTGTTATTATAAAGCGGTAACTCAGTTGCCAGTAATGAACAACAAAGCTGTCCCTTAGAGTTATGAACAAGTAGTGGTGACATATAAAGGGAAGGAGGTCATGGAAGAAATGTGTGAAATCCAAGGTCTAACTCGTTCAGGAAGGTGTTTTGCTCCCGCAGAGTTAAGAAAGGCCAATCCAGCAGCGGTAAAGAAACCTGTAATCGAGGAAGAATCGGAGGAGTTCCTAAAGAAAATGAAGCTGCAGGACTATTCCATTGTAGAGAAGTTAAGAAAGACATATGCCCAAATCTCATTGCTCTCATTGCTGATCCACTCAGATGAGCACCGCCAGGCGTTGATGAAAGTATTGAATGAGGCCCACATCCCTGAAAAGATCTTGGTGAATCACCTGGAGAAGATAGCGAGCAAGATATTTGAGGTAAACATAGTTACTTTCTTAGATGATGAGTTGCCAGTGGAGGGCACAAAACATAACATGGCACTTTATTTGACGGTGAAATGCGAAGACTCTGTGGTTACATGAGTTCTGATTGACAAGGGGTCCAGTGCAAATATATGTCCTCTCTCCACACTGACCAAAATAAAAGTGGATAATGATAGAATTTGCAAGAACAACATTTGTGTTTGAGGGTTCGATGGCGGAGGCAACGATTCCGTGGGTGACATAATACTAGAATTGTCAATAGGGTCCGTGGAGTTCACCATGGAGTTTCACGAGTTAGATGTGGTAGTCTCTTATAACCTTTTATTGGGACGAACCTGGATCCATGCCGCCAAGGCTGTGCCATTTACGTTGTATCAAGCAGTTAAATTCGAGTGGGAAAGACAAGAAATTTTGGTGCACAATGAAAATAATATGGGTTCCCTGGGTGATGCCATTGCGCCCTTCATCGAAGTGGAAGACAACAAGGGTCCGTAGGTATATCAAGTATCTGACCAAGTACCAGTGGAAAAGGTCCCAGACGGGAAAAGCATCCCAATTCCTAGAGTAACAGCCGCAATGGTGCCTTCTGAAATGTTAAAGAATAGTTTCGTACCGGGTAAAGGTTTGGGTGCTGATCTTCAAGGCATCGTGTAGCCAGTTTCTCTTCCAAAGAATTTGGATACTTTCGGTTTAGGTTTTAAGCCCACGGCGGCAGATGTGAGACGAGACCGCAAAATGAAAAAGAAAGCATGAGTCTTGCCAAAGCCAATCCCGCGTCTGTCCAAATCTTTCGTCAGGCCGGGTATTAGAAAGCAGCTGGCCTCAAAAGTTCCTGGGTTATTGATTGATACGGATGGAGATTTGGATAAAGGGTTCGAAAGGTTATTTGCCGAGGTTAACATGGTAGAAGCTGGGGAAGGGTCCAGCAAGGCAGATGCAGTTTGTGGGACCAAAGGCAAAGATCAATAATTGGAGGGCTACTCCTCTTCCCACTCGGAGGGAGTCTTGGTAGTTGGCTTTGATTTTCCTTCATGTTTGTCTGGATTATTCCAGGTTGTAATCCAGAATTCTTTTATTTTATATTCGTCAAAGTGTGCAAAACCTTGTTATCTCGTACTTCAATAAAATCAAAGTTTATTCTTCATTTTTTATTTTATTTTAATTTTGTTTTCTTCTTCTCTTTTCTGTGCAATTCACTTTATACTGGCCCTAATGACATGGCATGCATAAGGAATCCTCAGCCCACTCTAGAAAATCAATCTGACTCTGAAATAGTAGTGCAAGAAATGGATTATGAATTGGAATACGATGATGATGAAGCGTTCGAAGAGATTAGTAGAGAACTAAGTCAATTTGAAGAGAAACCCAGACCCAACTTAAACGACACAGAAGCCATCAATCTAGGGGACGCAGATAATATCAAGGAAACTAAAATAAGCATCCACATTGAACCAAACATCAGGGAAGAATTAATCAAAACACTTATTGAATTCAAAGACATTTTTGCATGGTCATATGATGACATGCCGAGTTTAAGCACCTATTTGGTGGTTCACAAATTGCCCACTGACCTGGCATTCCCTCCCGTCAAGCAAAAATTGAGGAAATTCAAAACCGATATGAGTGTGAAGGTTAAGGAAGAGATAACCAAGCACCTGGATGCAAAGGTTATTCGGGTCACTTGATATCCTGATTGATTGTCTAATATAGTGCCAGTGCCGAAGAAGGATGGGAAAATCAAGGTGTGCGTTGATTATCGCAATCTGAACAAACCTAGCCCAAAGGACAACTTTCCATTACCCAACATCCATATTTTGATCGATAACTGTGCCAAACATGAACTTGGATCTTTTATGGACTGCTATGCTGGGAATGATCAGATCTTGATGGATGAAGAAGATGCAGAAAAAACAACATTCATCACGCCATGGGGAACTTATTGCTACAGAGTAATGCCATTTGGTCTGAAGAACCGTGGGGCAACATACATGCGAGCAATGACCACTATATTCCATGATATGATCCATAAAGAGATTGAGGTGTATGTGGATTATGTGATCATTAATTCAAAGCAGCAGGCCGACCACATCGCAGATTTGAGGAAGTTCTTTCAGAGGCTTCGCAGGTACGACCTCAAACTCAACTCTGCCGAATGTGCATTTGGTGTTCCATCCGGAAAGCTGTTGGGATTCATAGTTAGTCGGCGAGGCATTGAGTTGGACCCATCAAAGATCAAAGCCATCCAAGAGTTTCCACCCCCGAAGAACGAAACCAAAGTAATGAGTCTATTGGGAAGGTTGAATTATATCAGCAGGTTTATTGCTCAACTCACAGCGATTTGTGAACCCATTTTTAAGCTACTGAAGAAGGATACTGCGGTAGAATGTACCAAAGAATGTTAGGAGGCGTTTGACCAGATAAAAGGGTATTTATCAAATCCACCTGTATTGGTTTCACCTGAGCCAGGTAGACCGTTGATTCTTTATCTAACAGTCCTGGAGAATTAATTTGGTTGTGTGCTAGGGCAAGACGACATCACCGAAAGGAAGGAGCAAGCCATCTATTATCTTAACAAGAAGTTTATGGGTTATGAGGTTAAGTACACTCACCTTGAGAGGACGTGTTGCGCCTTCACTTGGGTGTCACAAAAATTGAAGCATTGTCTGTCATCATATGCTACTTACCTCATTTCACGCTTGGATCTGTTGAAGTATATTTTTCAAAAGCCTATGCCCACAGGGAGACTGGCGAAGTGGCAAATATTACTCATGGAATTCCACATCGTCTATGTGACAAGGACTGCAATGAAAGCCCAAGCGTTGGCCGGTCACTTGGCCGAGAATCCGGTCGATGAAGAATACGAGCCATTGAGAACATATTTTCCTGATGAAGAAGTGATGCATATCAATGAGATGAAATTGACTAAAGAACCAGGATGGAAGCTTTTCTTTGATGGGGATGCAAATATGAAAGGAGTTGGAATAAGAGCGCTACTTATTTCTAAAATAGGGCACCACTACCCTGTTACGGCTCAACTTCGTTTCTATTGTACCAACAACATGGCTGAATATGAGGCATGCATTTTGGGTTTGCGGTTAGCTGTGGACATGGATGTTCAAGACGTTTTGATTTTGGGAGACTCGGACCTCCTGGTACATCAAATTCAAGGAGAATGGGAAACACGGGATTTGAAGCTCATACCATAACGATAATGTTTGCATGATCTTTGTTAACGATTTCGATCCATGGAGTTTAGGCATATCCCAAGAGTCCATAATGAGGTTGCCGATGCTTTGGCTACCTTGGTAGCAATGTTGCACCATCCAGACAAAATTCATGTTGATCCATTGCATATCCAAGTTCGTGATCAGCATGCTTACTGTAACATGATAGAGGAAGAGCTTGATGGTGAACCATGGTTACATGATGTCAAGGAATACATCAGGATGGGAGTGTACCCGGTGCAAGCCACAGGAGATCAAAAGAGAGCTATTCGACGGCTGGCAAGTGGATTTTTCCTCAGTGGAGGAGTGTTGTATAAAAGAACACCCGATCTTGGTTTGTTAAGGTGCATAGATGCTAAACAAGCCACGACAGTCATGTTAGAAGTACATTCTAGAGTTTGCGGACCTCACATGAGCGGATATGTATTGGCAAAGAAGATCCTTCGGGCAGGGTATTATTGGCTCAACATGGAGCGAGATTGTATTAGCTTTGTGCGCAAATGTCATCAATGCCAGATACACGGGGATTTGATTCATTCTCTGCCATCGGAATTGCACACGATGTCCGCACCATGGCCCTTCATTGCTTGGGGCACGGATGTCATTGGGTCAATTGATCCGGCAGCATCCAACGGGCACAGGTTCATACTGGTGGCCATTGATTACTTTACCAAATGGGTTGAGGCTAAAACTTTTAAGTTTGTAACCAAGAAGGGAGTGGTTGATTTTGTACACTCAAATATCATCTGTCGATTTGGAATCCCAAAGATAATCATCATAGATAATTGTGCTAATCTTAACAACAATTTGATAAAAGAAGTATGTCAGCAGTTTAAGGTTACACATCACAATTCCACCCCATATCGGCCTAAGGCGAATGGAGCAGTTGAAGCAACCAACAAAAACATAAAGAAGATATTAAGGAAAATGGTAGAAAGTTCTAAGCAATGGCATGAAAAGTTACCATTTGCGTTGCTTGGTTATCGCACTACTGTTCGTACTTCAGTAGGTGCAACTCCTTATCTGTTGGTATATGGAACTGAAGCAGTGATCCCTGCGGAAGTTGAAATCCCGTCCCTTCCGATTATCGCCGAGGCAGAGATTGATGATGATGAGTGGGTTAAGACCCGTTTGGAGCAGTTGAGTTTAATTGATGAAAAACGATTGGCAGCAGTATGTCATGGCCAATTGTATCAAAAGAGGATGGCAAGAGCATATAACAAGAAGGTGCGTCCCCGGAAGTTTGAAGTAGGGCAGCAAGTGTTGAAATGGATCCTTCCACATCAGGCTAAAGCAAAAGGCAAGTTTGCCTTGAATTGGCAAGGACCGTTCATCATAACCATAGTATTGTCCAATGGTGCTTTATGTTTAACAGACATTGAAGGAAAATGCATAGATATGGCTATTAATTCCGATGCAGCCAAAAGATATTATGTATGATTTTTTTAATATAATCATCAATTGTTTGTACTTGGCATTATCTCAAAGGTTGAAATGACGGAGGCAATTTGTTCTACTATCTAAATACTTTACCCTTTGTTCACCCTTTTGAGCCTTATTTATTTTATTTCATACCCCACTTTTGGAATCAATAACCAAAAATAAAAAGAAAGAGAATAAAGTAAAGAAAAGGAAAGAATAAAGAAAAAGAAAAACAGAAAAAGGAAAACAAATGAAAAGAAAAATGTAACAACAAGGAAGAAGGAATGAACTACATTTGACCTGATTCCTCTTAAGGAAACGTAGGAAGCTTCATGGCTCGGTCATAGGAAAATAAAACTCGAAAGATCCCCAAGCAAGAAAACTGGGGCAGAAGTTATGTTTGTAATGAGAAAGTTAATTCGAAAAGTTGAAATTCTAACCCGTTGGATTCGGTTTGAACTCTTTGATACCCTTTTCTCTCCAAACCTATCCAAGAATCCACATTAACATCCAAAGAAAGACCTCCCAATCAGTCTTCGAAAGGTGCCAAGTCAAACCAGTAAGGATAATTCATATCAGGGGAAATACTCCGGTTTTAAGCAAGAAAAATGAAAAATGAGAGAGTCTTATTAGTGAAAACCCGCAAGGGAACTGTAAGGCGATGAAGGCTGAAAGAAGTCCAAAATGAGAGAGTCTTATTGGTGAAAACCCTCACAGGCACCATGAGGCGACAAGGAATTGAGAAAGGGACAAATGAGGTAAAGTTGACGGCAAAAAGATCCGTCAAGGCATCATGTTGAACGATGATGGGGATTCAAAAAAAGTTGATTGGGGAAAACTTTGAGGCACAAAGCTAGAAAATTTGGAAATTGATTGATTAAATAGGCAGGGTTGGTTAAACCGAAATGCACAACATGATCATTGGGGTCAGTTATCCCGTTCAGATAAGTCTTTCTCTTTCTCAAACAATCATCTAATGGAAGATCTTTTTTTTTTTTACATCTTTTGAAGTCATCGTAAAACATTTCTTTAGGTTAAGACTTTTCCAATAATAGTTTGTTTTTAACAAATAAGAAGGATTTTCAGAGTTTAACGCCAGATTCCAAAATGGTGCAAAGCAAAGTGGGGCTAGGATATGCCAAAGAGAAGGTGATGGGACATAAGAGGTGTCACTGAAAAACCAAATGATAGAATGATAGAGATTCCATGAAAATGTGAGATCGGATAAAAATTCAAAAAGGGGAGGCAACAGTTGGAAAGTTTCAGATAAGAAGGTTCGAAGTGGGAAGAAACAGTTGGAAAATTTGCGGATAAGGAAATAGTCAGAGTGTCAGAAAGTCTCGACCAGATTCAGAGCAGTCTAAAAAAAGTACGAAAAGAAGAAAGGGGAAAACCATCCCCAACAAGAGTATCACGACCAGCAACACTTTTTAAACTGACAAGATTTTTCTTTGATTGAAATAGGGGCAGCAAATCTCGGTTGTCTCAGAGAAACCCATCGTAAGGAAAGGAAAGCACCAAATAGGTACCCATCCAAAAAGGGAAAAAAACACGGCTATTGGAGTAAGAAGAATGGTTGAAGTTTTGAAGTCAGGAGCCCGCCTGGCCTGGAGAACAGAGGCGTACCTTTCAAGTTTCGGAAGTCAGGACCCCGCCTGAAGAACAGAGGGAGTATATTTCAAATTCTAGTTTTCAAATTTTATTAATATTCGTTAAAATGATATGCGCCAGCTACCGAACTGGGGCAGAAAAATTTCTTTGTTTTGGCCATTTTCAGAAATTAGGAGCCCGCCTGGAGAATAGAAGCGTACCTTTTAAATTTCAGCGGTCAGGAGCCCGCCTGGAGAACGGATGCATACCTTTTAAATTTCTGCAGTCAGGAGCCCACCTGGAGAACATAGGCGTACCTTTCAAGTTGTTGAAGTCAGGACCTCGCCTAAAGAAAAGAGGGAGTACAATTCAAATTTTAGCTTTTGAATTCTTATTAATATCTAGTAATATGATGCCCAGTCACCAAACGGGGGAAGAAAAGTTTCTTTGCTTTGTTCAATTTGTTGAAGTCAGGAGCCCGCCTGGAGAACAGAGGAATACGTTTCAAGTTTTGAAGTCAGGAGCCCGCCTGGAGAACAGAGGAATACAATTCAAGTTAAGAAGTCAGTAGCCCGCCTGGAGAACAGAGGAATACGTTTCAAGTTTTGAAGTCAGGAGCCCGCCTGGAGAACAGACGAATGCAATTCAAGTTGAATTCAGGAGCTTGCTTGGAGAACAGAGGAATACATTTCAAGTCAAGAAGTCAGGAGCCCGCCTGGAGAACAGAGGAATACATTTCAAGTCAAATAAGTCAGGAGCTCGCCTGGAGAACAGAGGAATACGATTCAAGTTGAAGTCAGGAGCCCGCCTGGAGAGCAGAGGAATACATTTCAAGTCAAGAAGTCAGGAGCCCGCCTGGAGAACAGAGGAATACATTTCAAGTCAAAGAAGTCAGGAGCTCGCCTAGAGAACAGAGGAATACGATTCAAGTCAAGAAGTCAGGAACCTGCCTGGAGAACAGAGGAAGACGACAATGATCAAGAGAAAACGTTTAAAAGAGCAGCAGTCAGGTATTCGTCTATAGAAAGGATGAACATATCAAGAAGACGGTGCAAGACAACAACAAAAGAATGGTTGTAGGGAAATACAAGGCGACAGGACAACAACGGTCGTGGAGCAAGTTTGAGAATAAGTCTTTTTAATTCATAAGCCATAGCTTAGCCTAGCTTCTTTATTTTTCTTTTAGCATGGTGTAATAAGGAGATCAGCAAATAGCAGCAACAGCAATAACAGTAAACATGGCTTCATGGTCATCCTAGCTACCAAAATTTCCCGAACTACATTGACCTGATTCATTTTTAGCCAAGGATATGTAGGAAACCTTTGAAGAAGAGGTTCGGTCAAATCTTTCAAAAATGCTTCACACAGAGTATTCAAACGGGCAAAAATTGCTTGAATACGCTCACTTTGTCTTTGCATGAAAACTCTTCGTGTTCACGAGCAAAGAGGGGCAGCTGTGAGCACGTGATTTTTGCCTCACTTGAATTACTCCCAAAAAATCAAAACAAAAATATTTGTTTTATTGCGTGCAATTTGGTGAATTTTTCGTGATATTTTTAGTAATTGTTAGCACTTGTGTGTGCGTGTTTGTTGTTTAAATTAATAGAAAAATACAAAAAAAAATGTTGCAATATTGTTTACAATTTAAATCAACATTTTTGAATTATTCAATAATTAATTATTTTACAAAAAGAATGAAAAAAATAAAAAATGTATTTTGCATTTTTCAGTGTTTAATGTCAAATTATTTGATTATTTTTTAATTACTTGTGATAAATATTGTTTAAAGTGGGTTAGACTTTTTAAGTCAATTTTGGTTTTTATTAATTTAAGTTAGAATTTTGGTTTTAATGTTAAAATTAATTTAGGAGTAAAATAAAAGAAAATCAATAAGAAAGAGAAAAGAATTGACATTGGGCCAAAAATCCCCTGGCCCAATTAATTTTGGCAAAAAAAGCCAGTTAAAACTAGCCCAAATTTTCCCATATCCAGTCCAATCTTTCAGTCACAGAGAGTGGCAAAATGACGTAGTATGATCACAAAACTATGTCGTTTCGATATCAATTAATCAGAGCCCTTAATATAAACTCGATCTAATGGTACAAAGGGGCCCATCTTCACCCGATCCAGCCCCGACCCATTTTCCCGGATCGATCCAGTCCCTCACTAAGACCAAACGACACCGTTTCACATTAATGAAGTGATCCAAACCGTTGATCTCATCATATCTAACGGTTTGGATTAATTTTTATCCCCGGTATATATTGATTCCCCTGACCCAGCCCCCTCAGACCCCCCTTCACTCGTCTCTCTTAGGATCAGAGACCAAACACCCTCTCCCTGTAACACCACCGTCCTCCGCCACCGAAAATCACCCACGGCGGCGGACGGTGGCCAAACACCCTCATCTTTACACCATCGCTTCCTCTTCACCTTCCCATTCCGAATCTTCATCCCTTTTTCTTCGAATCACCTTAAAGTGCTTCGAATATTAGATCGAAGAATCGGAGGCGAAACCTTAACCTCCCCAAACCACCCCACCTTAACACCACTAAGCCATATTGACCTCCCCTTCACCGATCTATGCTTCGTTTCCTTCAAATCATCATAGAACCCTTCGAATCTTGATTCGAAGGGACGAACCCTAGCGCCGCCACAAAATTCCCCGGTGGCGGCGCCATCTCCAATCGGTCCCAAACTAACACCCAATGACCTCCTTGACCCCCTCACCCCTAATCCACCATTAGTTTCCCTCGAATCCCTTCTGAACCATTCGAATATTAGGTTAGAGTTCGAACCAAGAAAATTCCAATTTCTTGGGAAGGTAGAGGCTAATTTTTTCCACCTGATAAGGGCTTTCACTTGTTCTTAACAAATAACAAGTGCTCGACCTTATTGGGTGACTTAAATCGAAGAAGTCAGTCACCAGGTCGGGACAAAATGGTGAAATCCCCTGTTCTAAGTTATTTTTAGGTATTTCAATTTCTTTCTCTTCTTCTTTTCTTTTTCTTTTCTCTCTGAACGGATTAGTTAAAGATTTGGATTAGGTTTTGTTACAAAAAATTGTTAAATGTTCGTTCTTTGTTTCCTGCTCTGTGAATGATATGATAAATAGTTTTTAAATTTTGAACCATTTAAATATAGCTTGTTTCCTATTTTTGAAGAATGTTGGACGAGAATTAGATTATGTTTGTTTGCATAAATTGAATAGTATTTTGTTGTTAATTAAATTATATTGGATTTTTTATAACTTGATTAATCAGTTTGGGTGTTTGCTTAAAAGAAATCATTAGTAATTTGCTTTTGTTTTGGCTGTCACTCGAATTAGTTTCTGATTGCTTAACTGACTCTGTCTTGGAATCGGTCATTCAGAACCTTTCAATTTGAATCAAATGGACCTTAGATTCTGCCTGAACCTTTGAGGTTCAGGAGGGGACAGTCCTAGGGTGTTAAGGTCCCTGTTTGATTATCTATTCGGTCAAACTGACCCATATTTTTGGGCTGTTCTCAGAATTAATTTGAGGGAGTAATTCACCAAGGTGTAAGGGAATTTCAGGCGTAGTTCAGGGGTGAATTTGAATTGGAACCATAAATAATTAATAGTTAGGCTACTAATGAATTGATTGGGGACATTTCTGAGTGGAATTAAAAAAGATAATAGAAAATTAATAGTGGGAGCTGCACTAAGGCTGATTTTAAGGGCTAAGATAGGATAATTTACTATCCACTAAGGCCTGAAAATCCGGGAATGAAGAGGATTGAGAACTTATAAGAAGAAGACATAGACATTCTGCCATGGACATAGATAAACATTGAGATTGAGAGCACTGAAAAACTGGACTGTTTTTTTTTAATAAAAAAATACCTTAGAGTTTGAGAATTGAAAGGAAAGACACCGAGAACACTCTGAAAACTTGATAGTTCTTCAATAGATAAAAATGCAGTGGGAAAACTGATTTCGAGCCGAATTGATGTTTGGAGTACTGTTTTAACTCGATTTTGAGGTTTAATTAATTTGGGTTTGAGTCTGTTTGGAACAAGTTTGAAGTTTGGACAGGTTTATGTTTGTTGGCCTAATTGTTGTTGTTGATTACTGCTGCTACATACTATTTCCTTGCTTCTGTTCCTTGTTCATTTGCCAGGTACATTTTAGCCTCAAATAATATCTGAAGATTGAATCCAACTGTATGCTCCAATTTGAAGAAATTACTGAATAGTATACATTCTATTCTAGGACTCTTCTTTGTATTTTTTTGATTGTCCAATATATTTACATAGGTCTGTAATTTACTATAATATATCAATTCAAATATTGTTTTCAGTTTCTAGTTAAGAATTGGGAAGTGGCATAAGCTGAACTTGAAGGATTGTATAATTGGACTGTTTATTAGAAACATTCAATATTTAATTTCATGTCAATTTTAGAAGTTGTTTTAATTTCCAATCCATGTAAGTAACTAAAGTATAAGTACTGTAAAATTCAGAAACCAACATGTAGTTCATCAGTATGTAAATAAATGCATGTATGTGGGATTTGAGTTTAAAATCAGTAGGCAGCTCGATTGGACTAGGATTGCATTGTTTTACTAGAATTACTAGGCTTGATAACATCTTAAATGCTGTATTTTAGAGAACTAAAGAAAAATAAGCTTTTAATGCCAAAATCACTTTTAATAAATTGGAGGCAAATATGAAATTGATTTACAAACTATTTAGTGTTTCTTGCATATTAGCTTATTAGGTCTTACTCATATAATTCCATGATTCATTGTATATTCGTGTGTTGCTTTAAATCATCAGTAGGTTCAGTTGGATTCATTTGGGCCTTTAGGCTTGGACCTCAAATTGCCATGGTTAGAATTAGTGTAATTCAAATATTGTTGGGTCAATTACAAGCCCAAAACGTTGAGGGCCATGGTCAAAAGATAATGAAACCATATGTTTGGGCCTCTCAACTTCAGTAACAAACCTGGGCCTAACGTTCAGTGAGGACAATTGTCCTTGTTTGAAATTCGGATCTAGTCAAATAAGCCCAGTTTCTCTTTTTTTAATACTAAAGGTTGCTACCTCCCTACTAGACCATTCATTTACTATTGCTGAAGCCCAAATTCTATACAGCTCGCATGGTCAAGGCCAAACCAATTCCCTTTTTCCATGGGTTGGTTTCGAAGCCCGAACATTTTTTAGAATATTTAAAATAATGATTAATTAATAATGCCAGCGAATTAGGTCTTTAGAGACATTCACTAATAGCAAAACAATAATCCCTTTAGGATAGCCTTTAAAATAAAACAAGGTGCACCGCGCTAAAAAAATTCACAAATTGCGTGACCCTCTTTAATTACTTCAATAAAAATATTTAGAACTCGGGACGCGCTATTTAGCGAATTTCCATGGCCTCCCGTAAAGTTGATAACACGTTATGTCACTTTAGGCGCATTTTTTAAAATAATTTCACCTTCCTAAACTCAGGTGCACATTTATGTGACCCAAATCCAAATCTCAATGATTGTTAAAATATGTCGAAAGCCACGGGTGCATTTATGTGATGTGGTTCGAGACTTATTTTAATAACATTGCAATTTTCTCTAAAGAATGAATAAAAGCGATTAAAGTTTTAAAATTTGTGCATAGGTTCATAATTGTATTAAAATCAGATAATTAAGCCAAATATAACAATTGAGCGACCGTGCTAGAACCACGGAACTCAGGAATGCCTAACACCTTCTCCCGGGTTAACAAAATTCCTTACCTAAATTTTTGGTTTGCGGACTGTAAAACAGAGTCAATATTTTCCTCGATTCGTGATTTGAACCGGTGACTTGGGATACCATAAATCTCTCAAGTGGCGACTCTGATTCTTTAATAAAAAAAATCCCATTTTGATTGTCCTTTAATTAGAAAAACTCCCTTTATTATGCCCTTTCGGGGTAGTAGGTAAAAAGGAGGTGTGACAGCTTGGAGAGATTTTAAAAGTTCCTACAGTTGGGGTGTCGAGTGTAAGAGATGTTTGTCTGTATAACTTCAAAAAAGCAGTGGTGAAAGACAATGCTAATCAGAAAGGGGACCAGATCTATAAGAAAGCACTACTTCCTGTTTATCAGTTGCTATTCGAATTGGTTATCAAAGTCCTGCTGCCTTGAGCTAAAAGGAGGTCAGTGACTTCTAAGTCTAACCTATTCCTAATGGAGCAACTGGACAGTTTCAATTGTATGAGTTTGCCTTCCATAATGATTGAACACATGAAAAAGGTTGCCACCTTCAAGGACGGTAATCATGGCCTTTCCTATGGATTCTTGCTTACTCCAGTGCTCAAATTCTTTAAAGTTCCACAAGGAATAGGTAAAGTGGGGACTCGAAAGCAGACATTCTCACAGACAACTTTAGAAGAGTGTGAGTGTGTGAAAAAGTATGGGGGGGGAGGGGTAGGAAGTACATCAACTATTTCTTATCTTATCAATGCCTAGAACAGTGCAGCTGAGGAAATTCGTTGGTTGAAGGCCAAGAATGCTATCATAGAAGGTCAGCAAGCCCGAGGGGTTCCCATGTCGAATGATGAAGTGGTTCGTTTGACATAGGAAAATGTTGATCTCAGGGCGCAAGTTGAGAACCTGATGGCCGAACTGCTCAATGACAAAAAGTCAAGAAACGCTCGAATAGACCTTGTTCTCCAGACACTTGCTGTAGCTACCAAGCCTTCTCCGTCTAGTGCCCCCTAAGTACCCTTCAGTGACCAGTTTTCTAGATACGTTTCTTATGTTTTGTTTCTTTGTTGATGGTTTGGCGGATGTTTTCTTGTTTTCTTTTTTTGATGGTTGGGATGAACTACTACTGCTCCTGTTAACAAGTCCAATGTTTCCTCTTTCTTTTTCAAAACTCAGAGGCATATTAAATCTTTATTAATATAAATCCTCATTTTATTATGTCAGTATTCTCTCTCTGTGTTCTATTCTCTATCATGATTGTGTGCACATGTGTGGCATGAGTTAGCTTAGCTGGACTTTTTTGTGCTGTTGTTATTTTTAATGATGCCAAATGGGGGGAAATATGACTCAGGGGGGAAACATATGGGAAAAATGGTTCTTAATCTCTAGTACTCTGACCATGTTAAATATTGTTATGATAAGGCATTGTCTCAAGGGGAACTCTGTGTTCTCCTGAGTTCCATGATACTTTGAAATTGGTTCTTAATGCCCAAATTCCTCCTTATAAATGTTAAGTTTGTCATCATCAAAAAGGGAGAAATTGATAGACTTTAAATACTCTTGCCTTATGTTTTGATGATCTAACAAGCTTACTGTTAAGAACCAGATAGGGAACCTGACCTACTTGGACTGCTGCAAGCTTTAACAGATTCTGGCTAAAGGTGAACCTGCGACAGATTCAGGAGCTTGGAACCCGCACAAGAACCTGATACAATTGTGGTTTCCTCATAATAGTCCAGAGTCAATTGGACACAGCTGGAAATGAAGTGACTGGAGACACTGTTTTTGCCGCACTGACTGTCTGCCTCATTCTCTAACCAAACAAGTACTCACATCTTTTCAAGTGATATGATCCAGATGTACCCATAACGAGCTTCATACAAAATATTACTGGAATGTTTCTCTTTCTCATTCAAGCCTCTTGCAAAAACAGAGAAATCAATACTCAAAAGATTGAAGAACAAGGTTGAACGATACTATATACAAATTCCTAAAAGATAGATGTTGTCCTAGTTGAGTTGTAACCTTGTTATTGTACTTAATATATCTCCTAAACTACTTACCTAGAAGCGTTTTGATTAGGAATCCTCTTGTAAATCCGTAAAATCCTTGAGTTTATGTTGTGACAAGATTTAGTCATAAGGAAAAGTCTTTGTAATTGTAGAGTTACAAGTGGCTTGTGGTGATAGCGTCACAAGTTAGAAAAAGCCTTCGTAATTAGGATAGTCACAAAGTGGCTTGTGATAAGAGTACCACAAGTTAGTTGAGTAAATCCTTCGCAATAGGAATTATTGTAAAGTGGATTGTAATAGGTAGATTACAAGTTAGTGAAGTTAAAATCCTACATGTGTAGGTCGTGGTTTTTTTATCCCCATGTATGGGATTTTTCCGTGTAAAAATTCTCTGCCTTATTTACATACTGTTTTATTAAGCATCCTCAGTAGAACCTTGTAGAGGAGCAGGTACTCTACAATTTGGTGGACCCATACAAACTAACAATCACGAATGGATACAAGTACGACCTGAACACTCGGTTCATCAAATTCATAAAAGCTGCTGGGGCATTTGTCAACTCGAATGACATTACCAAGAACTCATAATGCCTGTACCAAGTGCAGAAAGCTATCTTAGGGACATCGATGCTGTAATCCTCAACTGATGGTAGCTAGATCTCAAGTCAATCTTCGATAATACCTTGGCACCCTGAAGCTGATCAAACAAATCATCAATCCTTGACAATGGATACTTATTCTTGATTGTGACATTGTTCAACTGTCGGTAATCAATACACATTCTCATCGATCCATCCTTCGTCTTAACAAACAACACCGGCGCACCCCAAGGCGAGACACTAGGTCTAATGAAGCCTTTTTCAAGCAAGTCTTGCAACTGCTCCTTCAACTCTTTCTGCTCAGGTGGGGCCATACGATACGGCGGGATATAGATGGGCTGAGTGCCCGGAGCCAAATCAATACAAAAGTCAATATCCCTGTCAGGTGGCATACCCGACAGGTCTAAAGGAAATACCTCAAGAAACTTACGAACAACAAGCACAAAATCAATAGAAGGAATCTCGGCACTAGAATCCCGAACAAATGAAAAATAGGCGAAACACCCCTTATCGACCATACACTGAGCCTTCATATATGAGACAACACTATGGGTAGAATGATCAAAAGTACCTCTACACTCTAAACGAGGTAAACCCGACAAGCCTAAGGTCACGATCTTGCCATGACAGTCCAAAATAGCGTGGTACGATGATAAACAGTGCATCCCCAATATGACATCAAAGTCAAGCATGTCAAGAAGTAACAAATCTACACAAGTATCAAGACCCCCAATCACAACTATACATGAACAATGGACACGATCAACCAGTATAGAATTACACACCGATGTAGACACATATATAGGAGCACTCAAAGAATGACTAGGCATGACCAGATACGGTGCAAAATAAGATGACACATAAGAGTAAGCAGATCCTAGATCAAACAAAATTGAAGCATCTCTGCTACAAACTGGAACAGTACCTATGATAACTGCATCAGAAGCCCCAGCCTCAGGCCTGGCTGAAAGAGTATAACATCGGGGCTAGGCCCCACCACCTTGAACTACATCTGTGGCACGGCCTTCTGCTGGCTGGCCTCCACCTCTAGCGGCCTGAGCTCAACCTCTAATACCTCTACCTCCACATCTAGCACCTCTACCTCCACCTCTAGCTGGCTGAGTAGGCTGTGGAACACTTGGTTCCTGAACTATGGCACGTGAACCCTGATGTTAAGAGCAGCTCGATGCTCGGGGGAAAAACTTAGCAATGTGACCCATATCACTGCGAGTGTAACAAGTCCTCAGCTGCTGAGACTACTGACCCTAACAACCTGAATGACCACCTCGAAAACTCTGGAGCGGCGGTGCACTGATAGGAGCTGGTGGTGCACTGTAGGACTGCTGATCAGAATACTGCACATGATAGCCACGACCACCTGAAGCACCGTGTGAAACCTAAAGTTCTGACTAAAAAGGCCTAAGAAGATGGCATCTACCATACGAATTTGTGCCTCCAGACGAGGCTCCACTGAATTTGCCTGAATGATGAGGCTTTTGTCAGACCCCTGACCACCTCCCTAAGATAGAACCATGTCAACTCTCCTGGCCACATTGGTCACCTCCTGAAAAGAAATCTCAATCCCCGTTTCCTTGGCCATCTGAAGTCAAATAGGCTAAATGAGTCCCTCAATGAACCTCTTCACTCTCTCTCTCTCTCAGTGGGGAGTATGAAAAAAGCATAACGGGGCAAGTAAATAAATCTGGTCTCGTACTGAGTGACAGTCATAGAGCCCTACTGGAGACACTCAAACTGCCTCCGATAGATCTCTCTCTGAGTGATAGGGAGAAACTTCTCTAGAAATAGCTGAGTAAACTGCTCCCAAGTCAAAGCTGGTGATCTGGCTGTCTAGCCAAACAATAGTCTCTCCACCAAGTCTTGGCGGACCCAAACAAGCGAAAAGTAGCAAAGTCAACCCCATTGATCTCTACCATCCCCATGTTTCGGAGATCCTCATGATAGCTGTCTAGAAAATCCTAGGGATCCTCAAAAGATGCACTGTTGAAAGTAGTAGTGAAGAGCTTGGTGAACCTGTCCAACCTCTACAAAGTATTAACAGTCATAGCTGCTCCATCACCGGTCTGAGCTACCACACCCGGATGAACTGCTCCAACTGGCTGAGCGGCTGGAGTTTGAAACTTGGGATCCACCTTCTCAGAAGTGCGAGTAGTAGGAGTTTAGGTTCCTCCTCTAGCCTGAGAGATGACTGGTGCTACAGGAAGTAAGCCTACCCGGGTAACACTCTCTATAAGGCCTACTAGACGGACCAGAGAATCCTAGAGTACTGGGGCAATGAACCCTTCTAGGACATGAGGTGGGCCCACCAAAACTGCCTGGGCTGGAACCTCATCATCAAAGTCAACCTGAGGCTCCGCCATTGGTGTTACTGCTCTGGGCTAAGCTATGCCCCTACCTTGGCCCCTAGCACGACCTCAGCCTCGCCTCTGTCCCTCGTAGGAGCTTTTGCTAGGGGCTCGGGCTACTGATCAGCAGATGAGGAAGCGCATGTTCTCATCATCTGCGAAAAAACAGAGTAGAAATTTGATCAGCATTGAGAAACCAAATCGCACGGGAGGAAAGAATAGATGTGAAATTTTCCTAACACAGTAGCCTCTGGGGGATAAATACAGACGGCTCTATACCGATCCCTCAGACTCTACTAAGCTTGTCTATGAATTGTGAGACCTATGTAACTAGAGCTCCGATACCAACCTGTCAGGACCCGGATTTCCCACCCTCGGGAGTCATGGTAAGCCTATTAATGAAAGATAGACAAGCCAACAATGTGAATAATTTATCTTTTCTAAATTTTATATCCTTTAACAGTTAGGAAAAATATCTTATAAACAGCAAAAATTTAAACAAGCGGAAGAAATGGTGAAATATTTGAATAAATATCCAATACATCATCTAAGCAAAATCCACCCAGAACTGGTGTCACGCTTCTTAGACGGTCTAGAATTTCTACGAAAAAGGTCTGAAAGAAAGATACAATTTGTCTCTGAAGTAAATGAAAAACAAAATATAAAGATAGAAGAGAACGCAGGAGCTTGCAGACGCCTATAGGACTACCACGAAATATCTGATGGACTGAAGGCAGCAACCCAAAGGTACGGTCCAAAAGCTGCCGCTCCAGGATCTGCACACAGTGTAGAGTGTAGTATCAGCACAACTGACCCCATGTGCTGGTAAGTGGCTAGCCAAACCTCGACGAAGTAGTAACAAGGCTAAGACCAGACTACCAAATAAACCTGTGCAGTTAAATCATATACAACGGAAAAATTGTACAGTTAAGAATGGGGGGAGTGGGGAATCATGCTACGGGGAAGCATCAAACGATAATAGGAGGACAACAGGTAAATACAAGGGACACCATAACTCAATTATCTACAAGAATTGAAAATCAAACAAGTGCACGACATCACCCTTTGTGCTTTAATATTCTCTCACCAAAACAATGCACGACATCACCCTTCGTGCTTTACACTCTTCCTTACCCAAACAACAAACACAATTAATAAGGGCAAGGAAATAATTGAATCAAAATAAAATCCCGGCAAGGGAACAATATTAAAAGCAACAATGTCCCGTCAAGGGAACAATACCATAATCCTCTTCTCTTTTCACATTTACTTCACAACCCTATTTACAATTTGAGCCAGTGCTCTATAAGGTTCAATTGCCAATTATACTTCCACAAATCACTCTACAACTTGAGCCAACACTCTCCAATGTTCAAATATCAATATTCTTTCCACAAACCTTACTCAACAATAGCAATCATCACATTAGGCATGAATAATACAAACAAAGTCACATTAATCATAACATAAGACTCACAGGCATGCTTGACACCAATGTATAGATACTCGTCACCATGCATATACGTCATACTCAACAATTAACGCATAGCAAATAGGACACCACTCCTAATCCCTCAAGCTAAGGTTAGACAAAAAATTTACCTCGATGCCACAGACACAATTCAAGCCTCAACTATCTCTTTACCTCTTGAGTCCACTACCAACTCGCTTGTATCTAGCCACAAGTTACTTAATAATATTAATAAGTGCTAAATGAATCAATTCTAATGCATGAAAATAAGTTTTCAAAAGTTTTTCCCAAAAAGTCAAAAATCAACCCCGTGTCCGCTTGGTCCAAACCTGAATTTCGGACTAAAACCTGATCACCCATTCACCCCCGAGCCCGGATATATAATTGATTTTGGAATCCGACCTTAATTTGAGTTCTAAATCCCCAAATTTTAATATTCTTAGATTTTACTCAAAATTTTCAATTCCACCATGAAAACCCTAGATTCTAGGATAAAATCTTGTAAAAAGAAGTTAATGAATAAGGAAAATGAGTTAGAAATTGCTTACTAATGTTTTGGAGAAGAAAGGTTGTTTGAAAAATTGTCTCTTATGTTTTTGGGGTTTTTAAAAATGAAAAATAACTGAAAATCTTGTTTGAATATACCCATCTCAGACCCTCTGTGTGGACCGCACAAAAAGGAGTGCGGTCGTGGAGCTCATAATGCTGACTGCAATGAAATGCTTTAGTATTTTGGACACAATTTTTTTTACAGATGTTCAAATTGTAATTTCTTTACCTTCTGGACGCTAGACACGAAAGGCTACAACATTACTTTTTAAATCATCTCAAAATTCCTTTTATATCAAAAGATATAGGCTTCCGAAGTCAGACTAGTGAACCTACAGATTCTTCCTCACCGCGGACAGCACAAAATCGAGTGCGGCCGCAAAGACCCCAAACACGGACAGCATAAAATCTTTGCGGACCGCACTGGCTGGTTCAGAGATTTGCACACTGAACCTGCAACAACTATGTTTTAGGTATGTTTTAAGCCTAAAACATCCCGGAACCTACCCCAAACTCACCTGAGCCCTCGGGACTTCAAACCAAATGTGCATACTAACTCAAAAACATCATATGGACCTACTCGTGCGATCACATCATCAAAATAACATGTAAACCATGAATTAAACATCAAAACTCATCACTTTCATCAAGAACACTTAAAGTTAATAACTATTCCACCATAAGTCCAACTCACGTCAAATAGACTCCATTTTTCACCACATTTCACAGTTATCGTTAAAATACTATAACAAGATTGTACCGGGATCCGGAACCAAAAATGGGCCCGATAATAATGGTTTCAAACATTAATTCTTTTCTTAATTTCCTAGAAAATTCAGTAAAATAATTTCTCTCAAAAATTGATTTCTAAGGTTTGGGACCTCGGAATTCATTTTCGGGCGTACGCCCAAGTCTCATATTTTACTGTGAACCTCCCAAGATTGTTGAAACACGGATCCGGGTCCTTTTGTTAAAAATGTTGACCAAAGTCAACCATAACCAAAATTTTAACTCTAGAAATTTTTATTTCTCATCTTTTCACATAGAAGATGTAACGACTCGACCGATCGTTTCGAGCCCTAGTACGTTGTTCAGCAGTCTGAGGCCATGAGCAGCTTCATTTCAGGTATTGTGACTTGTTCGCATGGTCGGAATTTAAATTCAGGAAGATCAGAGTTAAATTTAAATGAAAACTCTCATTTCAGAAGCTTAAAGTTGAAAGAATGAACTAGGATTGGACTTTTGAGTAAACAACCTCGGAATCAGGATTTGAAGGTTCCAGCAGGTTCGTATGATGATTTTGGACTTGGACGTATGCCCGGATTGGGTTTTGAATAACCCGGGAGCGTTTTGGCGCCTATTGTGGAAGTTAGCATTTTAGAATAAATTTCTTAAGTTTGGCTTGAAATGCATTTCAGTGTTATCGATGTCCGTTTGGGATTCCGAGTTTGGGAATAGCTCCGTATGGTGATTCTGGAGTTGGGAGCATGATCGGTAGTGAATTCGGAGGTCCGTAGGTCATTTTGAAACCATTTGGCTAAAGATAGAAATTTGAAGGTTTTTGAGAAGTTTGACCGGAGGTTGACTTTTTGATATCGGGGTCGGAATCTGAATCCGAAAGTTAGAGTAGGTCCGTAATGTCAAATATGATTTGTGTGCAAAATTTGAGGTCAATCGGACGTGATTTGATAGCTCTAAACATCGGAAATAGAAGTTTGAAATTTCAAAGTTCATTAAGCTTGAATTGGTGTGTAATTCATGATTTTAGCGTTGTTTGATATGATTTGAAGCCTCGAGCAAGTCCGTAATGTGTTTTGGGATTGGTTGGTATGTTTGGTTGGGGTACCGGGGGCCTCGGGTGGATTTCGGATGGTTAACGAATCGATTTTTGCCTCGTGAGGACTGCTGGTTTGCTGGTATATGTGCAGCAGATCTTTACTCTATGCGATCGCAAGAGAAAGTATGTGATCGCATAGAGCAAGAATTGAGGGGGCTGGAATTGGTCTATGTGATCGCAATAGGCTGTATGAGATCGCAGAAGAAGGAGACATGGGCCTATGCGATCGCAGTGTTGTTTCATGCGAACGCGTATGAGGAATTTGGAGGCAGCAGATTTGCCATATGCGATCGTGGAGCTGTAGTTGCGATCGCATAGAAGGGTCGTCTGGGCAGTGATCTTTTTAAATCAGGTTTAGGCTCATTTAACCTCATTTTTCTTCCAAGGGAGCCAACTTGGAGCAACTTTTGAGCGCCATTTTCGTCACCAAGCTTTGGGTAAGTGATTTCTACTGGTTTTGAGTTAAATACAAGTTTATATATGGATTTAGACTTTTAAATTAGTGTAAATTTGAGGTTTTGGTTGGAAACTTAGGAAATTATAAATCTTGGATTTTGGTCACGATTTTGAGTATGGAATTAAGAGAAAATTATATATTTGAATTCCTAAGGTCATGTGTAATCTTTATCTTCGAAAAAAATTCGGATTCCAGGCACGTGGGCCCGAGGGCATTTTTGTTAATTCACTAAGCGGAGTTGGGAATTTGTATAATTTGAATTGTTAATGAATATTTAAGCATATATTAATGGATTTGCGTGACCGTTGGCTAGTTTTGGAGCGTGGTGCATCAAGTAGAGTCTTCGGAAGGGCGGAGGATGCCGGTAATGAGCCTTCGGAGCGAGGTGCGTCTCCTTTATAATCTTGTGAGGGGGAATTTACCCCATAGGCGAGTTAAATTGGTTATGTGCTCCTATTTGTGGGGGCTACGTACGCACGAGGTGACGAGAGTCCGTGCCTAGCCACTATTATGCTATTGTTCGGGTTGTCTCGGACCCAAAAAGCATGTTATACTTCGATTAACTTTGAACCCATTGATAGTTTGAATTTCTTAAATCACCTCTAATTGGTAAAGGAATTTAAAAAGAGATTTAATATTAATTTTTCCTGAAATGTTAAAAAGAGCAATTTGTCTATTTGGATGATTATCCTCGATAAACTCTTAGTTTCCTATTTGAGCAAGTACTTTATGTGTGCCTGCGTCGCATGGATGATTCGCGAGCAGGATATGTGTTTATTTATGGAACGGGCCAAACGCCTCGGTGAGAATAAATTCATCTATGGTTCGTGCCGCTCGACCCTCGTCAGTGCACAATTTACATTTCTTTTGGAGCGGGCCATCGACCTCGACATGATTTGTGCATGTTTATCTGTTACTTGAAAATTTTAAATGTGGAATTGGCCCTACGTGGCTTGAGATAAACTGATAAAATAATAAAGAATAGACTTTAGAAGCTCTTGATTTATTGTTGAAGGTGTTTACCTGTTTTTCTGGCTTCGCAATCAGAACTTCCATACAAATCCATGATTATCCTCGCACTTATAGAATATTGCTAATTGACCTCTAGTGAGTGTCGGAGTTGGCCATCTCGTCTCTACCCTTTCGGGATTAGGCGGGATACTCACTGAGTACACGTTGATTACGTACTCATACTACACTTCTATGCATTTTTGTTGCACGTGTATATATACCTCTAGAAGCCTATTGGGCGTAGCAGCACGGACGACTCTGGGACTAGGTGAGCTGCATTGTTCGAGACGACCCGCAGCCAGTGTAGTTCCTTTCAGCGTTCTATTATTTATTCCCTATCCACTGTATTTCAGACAGATGTTGTATTTCACTTTCCTTATCGATAGTTGCTCATGCACTTGTGACACCGAGTTTTTGGGATGGGTTTCAACGAATTTGTACTAATTGTTATTATTTAAATTTTGAATTCAAGTAATGAACTTTTATTTATGAAAATGGAAGGAAAAACCTTAGATTTTTAAAATTATTAAAAGAGGAATTAATTGATTATCTAGTTGGCTGGCCTGATAAAGGTATCCAGCGCACGCACGACCCTTTAGTGGATTTTGGGTCGTGACAGAAGACTTTCCGGATATAGGTCCGGACCACGCACGTAAATCAAGGTGAGGTAAAAAAGAGGTTTTAGGCCTCAGAATGCTTAATTTATTTCTAAAACAAGTAATGACCTTTGTGTCATCACAGTTTGACTATTATCTTTATCAATCTTAAGTGGGTAATCTTTGCATCTAAGCTAATGATTCTTCAATCCTATTATTACTTTCCTAGATGAATTAGCAGCATTAGCTTGCTTACAATACCTACACTGTGACGACCCAAAATCCACTAAGGGTCGTGGTGACGCCGGACACCGCCGTCAGGCCAGCCAACTCAAATACTTAATTAAATCTCATTTTAACACTTTTGAAACACATTTCTTTTATACGTTTTAAACAAGACTCGGTGTATTCTTCCGAATAAATAAATAAAATATTTAAACAACTTATAAGATTTTCAAATAATCCAAATACATCCCCAGAACCCGGTGTCACAAGTACATAAGAAACAACTAATAAGAGAAATATATACAACATCCGTCCGAAATACAGTGGACGGAAAGTAAATACAGTACACTGGAAGGGACTACCCTAGCTGCGGTAGCTTCGAATGATGCCGCTCACCTAGTCCCAGAGTCATCCATGCTGCTACGCTCAGCAGGCTACTAGAGATATATATACCTGTGCAACAAAAATGCACAGAAGTGTAGTATGAATACGTAATCAACGTGTACTCAGTGAGTATCCCGCCTAATCCCGAAGGAGTTGAGACGAGATGGTCAACTCTGACACACTCTAATAGTCCAATGATTATTTATCCTTAATATACATATTAAACAGTGGATTTATATCTTTTGACATGATGTTAATCCAGATAGAGGAAACAAGTAAGCACATAACTCTTTCATAGGAAATTTTCACGATTTCTTTTCATTATTAACAAAATGATCTTGAGCCATTATGAGGCATGTAACAACTTAATTAAGTCCAGGCAGCAATACAAGCATACGCAAATCATATCAAGGCGACAGCCGGATCCAACAGAAATAAATGTGCAATTGTCGAGGGCCGACGGTGTGCCTATAGATGCATCTATTAATCTGCTGAGGTGTTCGGCCCATTCCAAAATAAACACACACAGACAGACAATCAGTCAAGAAGTCAACATGGAGCAATCATCCAAGAAAGGCCAATTCTCTTTAATAATTTGAGAAAACAAAGCTTAAGTCTTTTTTAGAAATCCATTTATTAATTTAATGTGTTTTATTACCCCGCTCGCGAATCATCCGTGCAACACGGTCACATAAAATAAATGCTCAGATAGCCAATTAGAATTTTATCGGGGAATAATTATCCAAATAAAACCAATTCTCTGTTTAACAATTCAGGAAATGATGTTTAATCTCTTTTAAGATTCGTTTACTAATCAAAGGTGATTTAAACAATCCAGGTCATCGATGGGTTCATAATTAATCCAAGTATAACATTCTGATGAGTCCTAACTACCCAGACAATAGCATAATAGTACCTATGGTGTAAATTCCCCCTCACAAGATTAGAAAGGAGACTCACCTCGCTCCGAAGACTCATAACCGGCATTTGTACATTATTCTGAAGACCTTAACCAATGCACAATGCTCCAAAACTAGCCAACGATCATACAAATCCATTAATATATGCTCAATTATACTTTACAACCCAATTTATAACAATTCCTAACCCCGAACGAATTGTTGATAAAAATGCCCTCGGGCCCACATGCCCGGATTCTAAAATTTCTCGAAGATAAAGTTTACCCATGAACTCACAAACTCAAATATATAATTTCTCTAAGTTCCATACTCGAAATCATGGTCAAAATCCAAGAAAACTAATTTTTTAGGTCTTCATCTAACCCTCAATTTTCTTCCCATATACATGCTAAAATCCATACATAATCAATGTATTTAACTCATAATAGGTAGGATTAGCTTACCTTATCATTGATAAATATACTCCTCTCTTGAATCCTCCATGAATCGCCCAAGCCATGAAAAAATGTGAGAGAAATGGCCAAAATCTGACTTTAAAACAATGCTTCTGCCCCAACTATTTCCGCTTTTGTAGTCAAAAGCCGCTTCTGTGGTCCTTGGCTCAGCCCCCCCTTTCCGCTTCTGCGATACACTCTTCCGCAGATGCGGTCCCGCTTCTGCGGAACCTTGACCGCATTTGCGGTCCACGACCCTTCGAACGAATCCGCTTCTACGGCTCCCTCAACCGCTTCTGTGGGGTTGCTTCTGCGGTCCCATTTCCGCAGAAGGGGAAACACTAGCAACCAGATCCTTTAGCCTTCTTCATAATTCCATTTTTGATCCGTTAACCACCCGGAATCCACCCGAGGCCCCCGGGACCCGAACTAGTCATACCAACCAATCCCAAAATACATTACGGACCTGCTCGAGGCCTCAAATCACATCAAACAACGCTAAAATCATCAATCGACCTCCAATTCAAGCTTTATGAACTTTGAACTTTCCAACTTCTACTTCCGATGTTTAAACCTATCAAATCATGTCTGATTAACCTCAAATTTTACACACAAATCATATTTGATATTACGGACCTACTCCAACTTCCAGAATCAGATTCTGACCCCGATATCAAAAATTTCACTTCCGGTCAAACTTCTCAAAAATCTTTAATTTCTATCTTTAGCCAAATGGCTTCAAAATGACCTACGGACCTCCGAATTCACTTCCGATCGTGCTCCCGACTCCAGAATCACCATTCGAAGCTACTCCTAGTCTCGAAATCCCAAACGGACATTGATAACACCGAAATGCACTCCAAGCCAAACTTGATAAATTTCTTCCAAAATGCTAACTTCCACAATAGGCGACAAAACGCTCCCGGGTTATCCAAAACCCGATCTGGGCATACGCCCAAGTCCGATATCATCATACGAACCTGCTGGAACCTTCAGACCCCAATAGGCCGTTTACTCAAAGATCCAATCCTAGTTCATTCTTTCAACTTTAAGCTGCTCAAATGAGAGTTTTCATTTAAATTTAACTCTGATCTTCCTGAATTTCAATTCCGACCATGCGAACAAGTCACAATACCTGAAATGAAGTTGCTCATGGCCTCAGACTGCTGAACGATGCTCTAGGGCTCAAAACGACCAGTCGGGTCATTACATTCTCTCCTACTTAAACATGCGATCGTCCTCGAACGTGATGAGAACTACACTAGAGTAGTCTGAAATCACTGTTTAGCACCTCCTGCACCTTCCCGTGCTATCACAACTCAGTTGAGCACATTAGCTAGATAAGTTCTAAAGATACTCCCTTTTATTCAAGCAATTAAGCCTTAGAGCCCAATTCCAACATCCAATATTCTATGTTAGGCCTATTTCCAACATACGATCACCGTATCAATCACTGTACGCTGTACTCAAACATGACTGCATAACTCTGCTGAATTCACACTTTACATCACTTTACTCATAGGACCACAATAACATTTCTGTTTGAATTAATCGAAATTCCACGAATCTGATGCTCGCATTGCACCTCATGACCTACATAGGCCTTACTCTAACTATTACAATACCGCCACGACGGATAAGATACCGAAATTCATAATCAACTTCCGAGTCAACCAATCATCGAGTCTATACTTCTGACAAGAAACATTACTACATTTTGAACCAAATAATGATCTTCGCTCCTTAATATACTTCATATAATAAGATTGCAGTGATCCAAAATCCCACAATCTCATCTTACCCAGTACAAACTGCTCAGGCAATAAGCTACTCCGAATGCGATCACAAGTCTCATATGACGCCACGATGTGCTAATAGGCCACCAATCCGAACACAACACAAACAACAAATTGAACTCTGGAAGGAACTACCTAACCCCGCACTAATACAAACTTTTCTTAGAAGATAGGAAGCGAAACACACAAAAATAACATATAGAAAAACCAAACTCGACATCACACTATTGCGGCGCGCAACCCAATCCAAATAACAGACCCATGGTGGTGTGCCACCCGATCCACACATAGATCTCACATAAGGAGATTGCACTTCGAGCTAAATCTGCTCATTACAATAAGAATATCGAATTTCGATCGCAAGCACGCTAAGTGCATAAAACCATCCTTGAGAAAACACATAGCGTTATAGGCTACATAACTCAAGAACTACTGAGGTGCGATACAAGATCTAAATCTCAAGAGCCATCCTGCTCACACAACATCATCGCAACGCGAAACCTCAACACATAAGAGTTTACTAAGCCGTCTCTCAATTCATACGACGCAATACATCATTACCTGGAATAGCTGATGACAAAATAACACCTCGACTGTTCCTCCATAAGGAACCCTCGCTGAAACGAACATAACTGGCCTGATATAAAGCCCTGATCACAAATAAATCAATCCACCGATCTCAAGCCGATTTTTGATTGCACCAGCTAGGCCAATGACCTTTCAAAGGTTCGTAGTAACTCTCTTTTGCCTCATATCACGTAAGAATAACCATCATAACCGGAGCGACCTCCTCAGTTCATAACACAATATACAAAGTGCCCTCCAGGCATAAATTCTCAAATTAATGATATTACCACAATCCTCATACTTGGTTTAAATCTTTAGCCAATCAAGTGACTACATGTCACACTTATACAATCTTCTCGTGGAACACGCTCCTATAATCTTCCAAAATAGATAACGGGTCCGCACATCTAAACCATCGGACGTACTAATGCTGAAAAGCGATCCAGAATCCATAACTAAGATGCAAAACATCTTCCACAACACATCGATCTCAAGTGATGCTGAGGACAATTCCAATTTACTCTAATCATTCAACCCTTTCCTTGCTCATCCGAGCCCGTGACATCCTTGTCAACACTGAACTGCAACCATGATCCTCACTTTGTATTTCCATGCTACTCACTGCACCCAACGTGCCAACATACGATAAAACACGATTTTTCATCGTAACTCTGAAATAATTAATATTTTAACACTTCAGCATATACGAACTTTTCACTTAACTCACTTCAGGAGAATCATAGCAGTACACGTGTAATTTTCATTAACCATAAAATGTGAAAACCTGCAAGTAGTGGTCTAAGCCACCATATATCTTCTGTAATTCGCTTCCACTTAACAAGCCATAACAGAAGAATGCTTCTGAATAACATCAATTACGGTGGCCGACAAGCCTCACGCGTACCGCCACAAATCATACACATAACTTGATCTCGCGGACCGAATTGATCACTGGCCCCTATATGCCAATTCAACTATGGCTAATCAATTTACATTCTTCCAATTCCTCCTTACTTGCCTAAAAAATAAGACTAACTCCATTCAACACATAACATGCTCCATCTACACTCACCCCGAGTGTCCTTGAATCACGAGACCAGGCTGTCTCAATTCCCACAAACTATTTCATAACACCCAAATGCTACACCACAAGACAAACATCCTGGAACATTTTATGCCTGTTCTCGTAAACTACTACAAAGCTTGATTCTTAGTTGTACCTACAAGCTCGACATCATTAGGCACCACACTTTACCTCTTGATTCACTAGAACCGTTACTGAGAGCCACCCGCTCTGACTTGGTCCCGAATATAATGGACTCTATGAATCTTCTAGCATATTAATACCCTCTCAACGAAGCACCTGGCAGAACCACTCCCTTTTAAACTCGCTTCTATACAAGGCATAAACTCTGAATCTTTTTCCAAGTTCGAACATGAGCCCATAAGGCTAATCATAGCACATCCTTAATAATTCCTTCGCTCAATGTACTACTTATGGTCTTTTCACGTAGCTATATTAATCCACCAACATGCTAATAACCAGAAATCACATAAGTAGATTATCATACAACCCAATCATAAGCGGTGGGACTCTCCCACTTAGCTTGAAGCCATCATTTCTCAATTCTTGAGTTCGCCCGACCTTTTTACCTCTTATTAACTTAACCTCGAGCCACCAATTATCAAAATTTCTCAGAATCATAATCCACATTCGCATGGCCGATCTCTTCACTGCATCGCCGATAGAATTCTTTGCAAAAGCTTCGCCAAACACGCGACTGCTAACCTGCACACAGAGAAAAACCCACCTAAGGGAATCACCTCCCGACATCTTCCCACGCCGCTTCACAGGGTACATTCACTATGACACCAATAGCCCATCTTGAGTCCGAGCTCACCTTCCAGCTACACAAGTCTATTCGCCCCTCGCGGACATCAATTAAATGTGCGGCAATATCGTTCCAATTCAGGGTTATGCTGCACCCTCCTCCATTGCAGGCAACTCCTTTCCGCCATATCAATCTTCTGCCACTTAATAGTCCATACTTCAATTCACACTCGTAGACTTCGATCACCAATCATTAAAATCCCCAATTCAATCCAAACTCTCCTTAGGCGCGTAGTCATCCTACTACTAAGCCTTATATGCAACACCCGTCACTCTCCCACTTTGGCGGAACTCATAAAGGCAAATTGTAGCAGATTGTAACATCAACAAACTTATTACGTCCAATTAGGACGAAAGCACCCATATGGAGATGAGAACTCCACCACGTTTGCAATTACCACATTTCATTACTTCCACCAGTCCACTTCTGACCATCCTCAGTTCGTTTGACTTTCCCCTGCCGGAAATGAAATACTGAATCCCTTTATTACACACTGAGTAAACCTCCCTTCAATTTATTCATTGCCCCGACACGTGGGAAACACCCTACCATTACAACAACACTGCGGAATAATCGCTCATAAACATCATGGCAACCTGTGCCTAGCCTCAAGGCTCTTGGAAGTTATGTTACTGAGCTGAAACAATAGAATATCCCTCCATAATGTGACTATAATAGTCCAATCAACTATACCGGGAAAATCATCCTTCACCGCATTTGTAGTGCCATTACAATCCTTTAATTTTAGATTTATAACAAGCGCTCGCATCGCGTAAGATTGAGTGGGAAGGAATCAAAGGCATAAGCCTCAAAGGAATCGAACCGCACGAAAAGGAAATCAAGAAGGGAAGTACTCTTAACAGCCCTGTAGCCTCCCGAGGATAAGTACAAACGTCTCCGTACCGATCCGTGAGACTCTACTAGACTTGCTCATGACTCGTGAGACCGATGGGAACCTAGTGCTTTGATACCATGTTGTCACGACCCAAAATCCACTAAGGGTCGTGGTGACACCGGGCACTACCGTCAGGCCAGCCAACTCAAATACTTAATTAAATCTCATTTTAACACTTTTGAAAAATATTTCTTTTATACGTTTTAAACAAGACTCAGTGTATTCTTTCGAATAAATAAATAAAATATTTAAATAACTTTTAAGATTTCCACATAATCCAAATACATCCCAAGAACCCGGTGTCACAAGTACATGAGCACCTACTGATAAGAGAAATAAAATACAACATCCGCCCGAAATACAATGGACGGAAAGTAAATACAGTACACTGGAAGGGACTACCTTAGCTGCGGATGCCTCGAATGATGCAGCTCACCTAGTCCCAGAGTCATCCATGCTGCTACGCTTAGCAGGCTGCTTGAGGTGTATATACATGTGCAACAAAAATGCACAGAAGTGTAGTATGAGTACGTAATCGACGTATACTCAGTGAGTATCCCGCCTAATCCCGAAGGAGTAGAAACGAGATGGTCAACTCTGACACTCTCTAATAGTCCAATGATTATTTATCCTTAATATAAATATTAAACAGTGGATTTATATCTTTAGACATGATGTTAATCCAGATAGAGGAAACAAGTAAGCACATAATTCTTTCATAGGAAATTTTCACGATTTCTTTTCATTATTAACAAAATGATCTCGAGTCATTGTGAGGCATGTAACAACTTAATTAAGTCCAGGCAGCAATACAAGCATGCACAAATTATATCGAGGCGACGGCCCGATCCAATAGAAATAAATGTGCACTTGCCGAGGGTCGACGGGGCGCCTATAGATGCATCTATTAATCGGCCGAGGCGTTCGGATCGTTCCAAAATAAACACACACAGACAGACAATCAGTCAAGAAGTCAACATGGAGTAATCATCCAAGAAAGGCCAATTCTCTTTAATAATTTTAGAAAACGAAGCTTAAATTTTTTTAGAAATCCATTTATTAATTTAATGTGATCTATTATCTCGCTCGCGAATCATCCATGCGACGCGGTCACATAAAATAAATGCTCAGATAGCCAATTAGAATTTTATCATGGAATAATTATCCAAATAAAATCAATTCTCTGTTTAACAATTCAGGAAATGATGTTTAATCTCTTCTTAAATTCATTTACTAATCAAAGGTGATTTAAATAATCCAAGTCATCGATGGGTTCATAATTAATCCAAGTATAACATACTGATAGGTCCTAACTACCCGGACAATATCATAATAGTAGCTACGCACGAACTCTCGTCACCTCGTGCGTACGTAGCCCCCACAAATAGGAGCACATAATCAATCACTTTACCTATGGGGTAAATTCCCCCTGACAAGATTAGAAAGGAGACCCACCTTGCTCCGATGACTCATAACTGGCATTTCTACATTATTTCGAAGACTTGAACCAACGCACAATGCTCTAAAACTAGCCAACGATCATATAAATCCATTAATATATGCTCAATTATACTTTACAACCCAATTTATAACAATTCCTAACACCGAACGAAAAGTTGACAAAAATGCCATCGGGCCCACGTGTCCGGATTTCAAAATTTCTCAAACATAAAGTTTACCCATGAACTCACGAACTCAAATATATAATTTCTCTTAATTCCATACTCGAAATCATGGTCAAAATCCAAGAACACTAATTTTCTAGGTCTTTCTCTAATCCTCAATTTTTTACCCATTTACATGCTAAAATCCATACATAATCAATGTATTTAACTCATAATAGGTAGGATTAGCTTACCTTATCATTGATGAATGAACTCCTCTCTTGAATCCTCGAAGAATCACCAAAGCCATGAAAAAATGTGAGAGAAATGGCCAAAATCCGGCTTTAAAACAATGCTTCTGCCCCAGCTATTTCCGCTTCTGCAAAATTATTCCCGCTTCTGTGGAATTATTCCCGCTTAAGCGGTTCTGCAGTTGCAGTCAAAAGCCGCTTCTGCAGTCCTTGGCTCAGCCCTCCCCCCCTTTTCGCTTCTGCGATACACTCTTTCGCAGATGCGGTCCCGCTTCTATGGAACCTTGACCGCATCTACGGTCCACGACCCTTCGAACGAATCCGCTTCTGCGGCTCCCTCAACCGCTTCTGCGGTCCCATTTCCGCAGAAGTGGAAACACTAGCAACCAGATCCTTCAGCCTTCTTCATAATTCCATTTTTGATCCGTTAACCACCCGAAATCCACCCGAGGCCTTCGGGACCCCAACCAGTCATACCAACCAATCCCAAAAGACATTACGGACCTGCTCGAGGCCTCAAATCACATCAAACAACGCTAAAATCATCAATCGACCTCCAATTCAAGCTTTATGAACTTTGAACTTTTCAACTTCTACTTCCGATATTTAAACCTATCAAATCATGTCCGATTAACCTCAAATTTTACACACAAGTCATATTTGACATTACGGACCTACTCCAACTTTCAAAATTGGATTCCGACCCCGATATCAAAAAGTCCACTTCCGGTCAAACTTCTCAAAAACCTTCAAATTTCTATCTTTAGCCAAATGGCTTCAAAATGACCTACGGACCTCCGAATTCACTTCCGATCGCGCTCCCGACTCCAAAATCACCATGCAGAGCTACTCCTATTCTCGGAATCCCAAACGGACATCGTTAACGCCGAAATGCACTCCAAGCCAAACTTAAGAAATTTCTTCCAAAATCCTAACTTACACAATAGGCGACAAAATGCTTCCGGTTTATCAAAAACTGAATCCGGGCATATTCCCAAGTCCGATATCATCATACGAACCTGCTGGAACTTTCAGATCCCAATAGGCCGTTTACTCAAAGATCTAATCCTAGTTCATTCTTTCAACTTTAAGCTGCTCAAATGAGAATTTTCATTTAAATTTAACTTCGATCTTCCTGAATTTAAATTCCGACCATGCGAACAAGTCACAACACCTTAAATGAAGCTGCTCATGGCCTCAGACTGCTGAACGACGCGCTAGGGCTCAAAACGACCGGTCGGGTCATTACATACACATTGCTTTAGAATCCCATTTACCTCAAATTTATCAAAATGGTTCCAAACATCATACCTAGGTTTCATGGCTTTCCTTTTCTTAGAATCTTAAGTTTTAATGGTGTTGGTGTTTCTATCTTCAATAATATGTAAACTTTTAGTTGAACCAGCATCACTTACTCTACTTTCATCCGACATCTATACAAAATTAAAATAAATGTAAACACAAATTAAGAACTTTTCATTATTTTGTCAAGCGACTTATCAAATGGAACTAACACTGAAGTTCCAATAATTGGAAGACCAGCGTCCCTACAATACCAGCTACAAAAGCAAAAATGTACAAACAAAAGAAACTAACCAGAATTCAAGAGAGGAAGTAGCCATTGCCCAAAAGTGAGAAGATTCACTCATTTCTGAGATATGAAGTTCATTCATAGGACATGACGTTTAAGACATTTTACCTGAAGTCCTCACAAATATAAGGTATTTTTGGTCTAGCTCTTTTGTTATGCAATCCCAACTAGGCATACAAGGAATACGGAACCATACAGTCCTAAAATCTTTTCAATCATTGTTGTTAACTTGCAACATATAAGGTTTAGATCTAGATCATATCATTCAAGAAAATATAAGGTCCAGATCATATCATTCATGAAATTGGGTTCACTACTTAGGTTAAGAAAAATTCTTCCAACACCTCTCATAAATGAAGGCCTAAGGGAAAATACAGTTATACACCCCTTTTAACTGGAGTACAATTTTCTCAATAACTTAATCAGGTACCCAGCTTCTTCTCTTTATCCTATACTTCATCTTCCAAATAAGAATTCACTTAAATCAACTCAGCCTCAAAATATTTTGTATTTACGGTAGCTGTCCCCTACTAGTCACGGACACTTGATCCATCATCATTTCAAAACTCAAAATATATGGTTATTCATTCGATAAAAAGTTATACGCCTGATCACATATACCTCTTTCCATGTTCATTTTCCAGAACAAATTAGTGCAAAAAAAAAGCCCAGGCCCCATTTTGATTTTGTTGCTACTATTACTGCATATATTCGCAGAGCATCAGAGAAAATGGACATTAGTTCTATCTAAACTTCAATACTTAGAACATGAAATTAGAGTTCCTCGAGACAAATTAGAAAAATGAAGATTGAAGAATGAAAAATTGAAAAGTTATGAACTAGACCTGTTGAAGTCTTGATTTGAAGAGGTGATAGCGGATGGCGAACAGCCGATCTGACGATCTCAGAGGCAAGTGGTGACAACGGACGCCGAACAGCCGATCTCTGAGTTTTTAAGTGAGGAGTCATTCGTTCTTACTTAGGTTTCTCAGTTGTTCACTCGTTCTTAATTCTTAGTTCTTAGGTTTCTTAGAATATTAGGACTTAGGGAAAGACAAGTGAAAGACTTTTGGGTTATTGGGTTAGGTCTTATTGGGTTGGCTTCAAAAATTAAAATTTTGGCTTTTGGGTCAGCCCTTAGGCTGGGGCTAGGCAGTCTACTACTCCTAATCTTCTACATAATTTTTAAATTTTTTGTATTTCGGTATACGGAATTGTCAAGATCCTAATACCGAGGACCGAACCGTTATACCAAATACCAAAAATTTAGCACCGAATTGAACCGAAATATTGAAAAAATAGAAATCGAAATACCGAATTAATTTGAGCTGGTTCAAAATTCAGTTATTCTGGTTTTATGCCCATCCCTAGCCAAGAACCACTCGCTCTGAACCAAATTGGTACAACCAAAAGGAATAGTAAGTAGATCTCTAAGAAATCAATAAAGAGAATGGTTTCTGAACAAGTATTTGCATAGAGTAAATTGAGAGTTCAGAGATTATAGAATAGAAAGAAGATTGGTTATATCCATAATTCATAACTGATACAATCCATTCCCTATATATCTTGTATCCAATAACAAACTTATAACAGACTAACATTCCACTTAACCGACTATCTAATCCATTATTAGCAGTATGGTAATTGACAACTATATTCCTTACTTATTGCATCAGTGACAAAAATACCCTATTGTATAAAATGAATATAACACGTTTTAGCTACTTCTCCTCCTCCTTTGATGACGGCCGTGTCGCAGATCCTCCTCCGTATAACGGTGTCTGTCAACAATTTTTTTGCCTCTTCCCCGCCTCTTCTGATAATGGCCTTGTCACAAATCCTCCTCCTAGAAGATTATTCCTCTTCGATGGGCCATTCTTTGACAAACCCTCCCTTTTCTATCTCCTACGAAATCAGGTTGAAGTGATTGGGGGTAACCTTAACCATCGCCCTATTTTAAAATAACATATACTCCCGCTCTGTTCCAATTTGTGTGAACCTATGTCCTTGTTGGTTAGTCAAAAAAAGAATGACCCATTTCTAAATTTGGTAATCATTTAGCTTAAATTTACAATTACACCCTTATTGAGAAGATTTTATAACCATACAAATACTATGGATCCCTTTTTGATTTGTTTAGGATCACAAATTCCAAAAGTCTTCATTTTTTTTAAACTTTGTGCCTAGTCAAAAAAGTTCACATAAATTGGAACGGATGAAGTACAAAATAGTTAGTTAGTGATTTTGACATTGACTAAGTTTAGTGCTAGAACTGAGAACTGATACATGACAATATATTATGGGAGCTATTTTTTGATATTGTGTTTCAGAAATCAGGAAGCACAACCAACATATATTGTGTGTATGTGTCACGACCCATTTCCATAACAGGTTATGATGGCGCCCAACAACCTTGCCGGGCAAGCCAAGTGCGGAAGACATTTCTAAGTTTAACAACATCACTATTTTTAAGAAGGGGGATAAGCATCCCAAAAGGGGTTTTCAGAAACCCGATACAGTAATCCATATAAGGACATAATATTACAACCCCAAAACTAGTCTACTAAAGTGTGTGCCAAGACCTGGTGTCACAAGTACTGGCATCTAGTAGAATATACAAAACACCTCTATCCTACTGTCTGAAGTGAAGAAAGACAACAAAATACAAAATAAGACTCCATCCAGCTGCTGAGCGGTGTAGGAAGGGAAGCAGCTCACCGTAGAAGTCTCTGCCGCAGCTCACTGGTGCGTGCCCAATCGGTAACCAAATGAATTGGCCTCAGAACCTGTATATTTAAGTACAGAAGCGTAGCATGAGTACATAAATAATATGTACCCAGTGAGTATCCCGCCTAATCTCGAAGAGGTAGAGACAATAGGTCGACTTGATGCCCACTAGGTCAAGATAATATTACAATAATGATGTATAATTTAGATCATAAATAGTTCATTTATACGACAGTTATCATGGAAGTCATAATCATGCCCTTAATCACATTTTTCCTTTATCATTTTTTCCCCTTTTACAATAATTAGCAATAAATCATGAAAGGTCTAAACTCGAGCATACATGTATGTATATATATCATGCGCAACAATGCCGAGTTCGACTGCCTGCTCCAACAGAATATAAATTGTGCACTGCCGAGGGTCGAGCGGCCCGTACCATAGATGCATCTATTTCACCGAGGCGATCGGCCCGATCCACAAATATTAATTAAAAAATCAAGAATGCACACAAATGCATCATTTATACTCAAGGAAATTCTTACAAGGTTCAACAATATTTGTATGATCACTTTTCGTTCTTCTCTAGTGTCTTAACATATCATAAAAGATCAATTTGATAGTTCAAATAATGGATATCTCACATGAGGCATGACATAGGTCCTAAACTACCCAAACATTTAATATCATAGTAGCTACGCATGAACTCTCGTCACCTAGTACGTACGTAGCCCCCGCATTTAATAGCAATTTATCATTTATTAGTGCTAAAGGGACAATTTTCCCTCACGAGGTTAGAAAGGAGACTCACATTGCTCCAAAGCGCACTTCCAACTATCAAGAACAAGCTCGAAACCTCAAAACGAAGCCGAAAACGCATGAACTAGTTAAACAATATAGGGATTAGTCAATAAGGGCTTACAAGGTTGAATTCTAACTATTTAAGTGATTTTCCAACCTTTCCCATAAATTTCCTAAATTTCGAACCCGGGCCCACGTGCCCTGATCCCGAGATTTTTCGAAAAAAATTATTTTCTATAACCTAAGGATCACTAATATGTGATTTCTAGTTCACTACAAAGCTAATTATGGGGTTAAATCTTAATTTCATGAAAACCCTAGGTCTAGCCCTAACCCCTTTGATTTTACTTAATTATTAGTGTTAAATCTATCTAATATTCATGTATTTAAACTAAGAATGATTGGGGATTACTTACCTTGTGATGCTATGTTGAAATCCCCCCTTCGGAATCACCAAAATCGTCCAAATGTATAATGAGAAATGAAGGAAATGGAGTTGGATTCGTATTTAATGAACTCCACTGTCCCAGCAATTTTTGCTTTAGCGGACGAATTTTCGCTTCTGCGGAATCTGCTCCTGCGGAAAATGGGCCGCTTCTGCGGTCCTGGCCCAGATTGGAAGTACCGCTTCTGCGGTCCAGAAGCCGCCTATGCGGGACCGCTTCTGTGGTCTAGAAATAGCTTCTGTGATTTTCCCTGAGCTGCCCCACACCGCTTCTGTGATCAAATGACCGGTTCTGCGGTCCAAGAGCCGCATAAGCGGTTATGACAGAAGCAGCAGATGAAGTTTTTTCCAAGTTTTCAACCTCACTCGAACCTCGACCATTTGATGCTCGGGGCTCCCGAGCCCTGCCCGAACATACCGACAAGACTAACATCATGAGGCGGACCTAAACAAATGCTCGAAACACTAAAAACAACGCTAAATCGAGGAATTGTCCCCCAAAACCAAATAAATCAATTCATTGAACTTCAAGTTCTTAATTCTCCTTCAACGGGTCAAAACGCCCTTAAACTACTCGGATTGACAGTAAATTTTACGGGTAGGTATTAACTGATATTTTGGACTTGTACCAAGTTTCAGAATCGAAATCCGAACCCGATACCTATGAAAACAATAATTTCTTAATTTATTTAATTCTTTTAAACTTAAACTTAAGAATTATTCATAAAAATTCATTACTCGGGCTAGGGACCTCGGAATTCGATTCCGGGCATACGCCCAGGTCCCACATTTTTCCTTGGACCCTTAGAAATTATCAAATCATGATTCTGGGTCTGTTTCCCCAAAATATTGACCGAAGTCAAACTTGGCCTTTTTAAAAGGAACTTGAAGAAGCAACTAGGCTTAATCTTGCTCAGAACTCTTCTAACTTCAGAATCACCCATCCCTGCAAGTCATAAATTAGCTAAAGGAAGTGCGAAAAATATTATTTAAGGGAACGAGATTCGAGAATGCAAAACGACCAATCGGGTCGTTATAGTATATGTGGATGAAGAGGTATAATTATGTAGCATTAATGTGGAACTTCTATTATTATATATAAAATAATAACATGACGGAGTTGTAACTACAAACTCATATCTATATTATATTAAAAGGAGAGTAGTTTGAAATGTGATTAAGCCAAGTGGCAAGCTAAAATGAAGCCACTTGGCAATTTTAAGATAACATAAAAAATTTGGATTATAAATGGAAAAATATTTAATGAAAGTAGTAGTCCAAGATTTTTTATAGGTATCTTTAATTAAATTTGTGTATAATTCAGTTATGGTAGGTATCCTTTTTGAGCAAGAATCAATTAAAATTTCGTTGAAAATCTTATACACTAATTTTAAGTTGAAATAATAATTCTTTATTTTGTACAAGTTTTGTATC
>MU696457.1:126345-138353 GCA_026770625.1 Nicotiana glauca | reverse complement strand
AAAGTTATCAACGGAAATGAGGCCGGGATCAAGCAATTAAGCTGATCAAGGCCACTAAACCAACCACCGTTTCAAACTGACAATTTTTCTTTGCTTGGAAGTTTAAAATAGGTACCCTCCAAAGCAACCATGCAAGAAGCAGGTGCAGCCCAAAAGAAAGAAAAACGCACAAGTGCTGAAGCAGCTTTGCAGTAAATAATCAATGCAAAAGGTAAGTTTCCTCCAAGTTTTTTCTTGCTTTTTATCAAAAAAAAAAAAGATAACGAAAGAAGAAAATCCCAAAAGAAGATAGTTTAGAATTCCCAATACCAACCTGGTACTTCCTTAGTCAACATTAGGGCTCCAATCCCTGAGTTGAGCGATTTTTCCTTAGCCAACATTAGGGCTCCATTCCCTGAGTTGAGCGAGTTTCCCTTAGCCAACATTAGGGCTCCAATCCCTGAGTTGAGCGATTTTCCCTTAGCCAACATTAGGGCTCCAAACGCAGAGTTGAGCAATTTTCCCTTAGCCAACATTAGGGCTCCAATCCCTGAGTTGAGTGTTTCTTAGCCGGCATTAGGGCTCCAATCCCTAAGTTGAGCAGCTTTCCTTTAGTCGACATTAGGGCTCCAATCCCTGATTTGAGCGACTTCCTTTAGCCGACATTAGGGCTCCAATCCCTGAGTTGAGCGAGTTTCCTTTAGCCAACATTAGGGCTCCAATCCCTGAGTTGAGCGAGTTTCCTTTAGCCAACATTAGGGCTCCAATCCCTGAGTTGAGCGATTTTCTCTTAGCCAACATTAGGGCTCCAATCCCTGAGTTGAGCGGTTTTCCCTTAGCCAACATTAGGGCTCCAATTCTTGAGTTGAGCAATTTTCCCTTATCTAACATTAGGGCTCCAATCCCTGAGTTGAGTGTTTCTTAGCCGGCATTAGGGCTCCAATCCCTGAGTTGAGCGACTTCCTTTAGCCGACATTAGGGCTCCAATCCCTGAGTTGAGCGAGTTTCCTTTAGTCGACATTAGGGCTCCAATCCCTGAGTTGAGCGACTTCCTTTAGCCAACATTAGGACTCCAAGCCAATATTAGGGCTCCAATCCCTGAGTTGAGTGATTCTTCCTTAGCCAATATTGGGGCCCCAATCCCTGAATTGAGCATTTTATCCTTCACCAACATTAGGGCTCCAATCCCTGAGTTGAGTGTTTTCCTAGCCAACATTAGGGCTCCAATCCCTGAGTTGAGTGTTTTCCTAGCCAACATTAGGGCTCCAATCCCTGAGTTGAGCGTTTTTCCTTTTTGCAAACATTAGGACTCCAATCCCTGAGTTGCATCTCTTTAGACATAGGGTTTCCAATCCCCCCATCGATCCCGCAGATTTTTATTGCAAAATAACTCACGAAATTTTCCTAGTAAACTGGGGCAGAAAAATTTCATTCGTTTGTTTATTGTGGTGTCCGAGCAGGTTTGACCTCAAGGCACAGGGCTCGGGATGACCTACGGAGTGAGTTTCAATCCAGAATAAAGAGGAGAAGAAAAGAACAAAAAAGAAATGAGCTCGAATATTGGAGCAAACAAAGGTGCGGACTGCTCGAAATCTGATTGAAGTCACAAGCCCTGCCAATCCTATTTTGCTCGATGCTGCAGAAATAAACGAGCACCTACAACTCGCGAGCATCAAGATTCGGATCGAAGTCTACAGCAAAATCAGCTAAGACTTAAGATCAAGTTTCAAAAGAATTATAGATAGGAATCTTGTAACTCATAGTTGATAGACATAGCTAGCTTAGCTTAGATTTTCCTTTTGGTGTAATAAGGAGGTCAGTAAGCAGTAGCAGAAACAACAATAACAGTGAAACCACAGCTTCATGGTAGTCCCAGCTACCAAAACTTCCCGAACTACATTGACTTGATTCCCTTTTAGCCATGGATATGTAGGAGACCTTTTGAAGCAAAGGTTCGGTCAAGTCTTTCAAAAAATGCTTCACACGGAGTACTCAAACGGGCCAAAATTTCACGTATCCGCTCACTTTATCTTTGCACGAAAACTCTTCGTGTTTCCGGACAAAGAGGGGCAGCTGTGAGCACGTGATTTTTGCCCTGTACGAATTACTCCAAAAGAAACTCAAAATAAAATAATTTTTGGTAGTTTACAATTGTTCTGAATTTTTGTGTTATTGTTTGCATTTGTCTGTGCATGTCTATTTATTTAAATTAATATAAAATACAAAAATATGTTGC
The DNA here is from genome assembly GCA_026770625.1 of Nicotiana glauca. Lineage (NCBI taxonomy): Eukaryota > Viridiplantae > Streptophyta > Magnoliopsida > Solanales > Solanaceae > Nicotiana > Nicotiana glauca. Next base: position 136,138 of record MU696457.1, on the reverse strand, counting down.
ATTTGCATTTTTTTGTTTAATTTTACAGTTAGGATTAATTAAGTAATTTGTTTTACAAAAATGAGAAAAAATCACAAAAAAATTAGCCAAGTTGCATTTTTTGTCGTTTAAAGGTCTAGTTGTGTGATTTTATTTTAAATTGGTATTTAATTTGTGTGTTAATTATTAGTAGAAGTTAATTTGATTTTTTACAATTTAATCTAGGATATTAATGTTTTAAATTAGGAATTAAAATGAAGAAAAGAACAAAAATAGTGAGAAAAATCGGACTGGGCCGTCCAAATTTAACCCAAACCAGGCCCAAAAACACCTTCTTAACCCGGTCCAAATGATCAAGCTTCACAGACGTCTAAACGACGTCGTTTTAGTCACACTCGATCTGGACCGTTGATTCTATTAGATCAAACGGTCCAGTATGTCCCCAGCATCATTAAAACGACGTTGTTTCAGGTGTGTTGATCCAAGCCATTCATTCCATTTGATCCAATGGTCGTCGATCGCCCCTATACCCCGACCCATATCCACACAAAAAAATCACCCGGTCTCAAGCCTACACAAACGACCCCGTTTCATTAAGTAGGCTGATCCAAGTCGTCGATCTTAATTGATCCAACGGCCTGGATCAAATCCCCCAGTTGGTATATAAGTTCAATACCATACCCCACCCCCCAAGCCAGTACCCCCCTCTCATTCGTCTCTCTTACCTCAGAGACCTCCCCTGTAGCTCTGCCCCCAACCGCCGAGCTCCGCCCACCGAAAATCGCCTCACGGCGGTTCCGGTGGCCCAAACAACCCCACCTTCATACCATAGAACCGCCTCGCCTTCCTCTCCTCAAATCCACCCTTTATTTTCTTCGTATCACCCCAGAACTCCTCGAATCTTCAATCGAAAAATCAGTTGAAACTTTATCTTCTCCGATGGCCACCAGATTAACACCCTAGCCTCACCTCCACCTCCTCATTCCAAACATCCAAAACCCTTCTTTCGAATCATACCGGAGCCTGTCCAATATTAATTTATAGTCAAGAACCCTAGCGTCGCCCTAAAAATCCTTGGTGGCGGCGCCAACCCTGAACCTCCCCAAACTTACACCTGTTAACCTCCTGACTTCCTCCGTCCCTAAACCATCACTAGCTCCCCTCGAATCTTTTTCGAGCATCTCAAGTCTTAGATCAGAGATGGGCAAATAGAGTCCTCACCAATCAGTTGGGTCTATTTGGACTCTATTCGTGTGTTTTTGATAAAAACACACGAATAGGGTCGAAATGGACCAAAAATTAGACGAATTCAAGTCCTAAGCTCAAGTTTGGCGAGTAAGTTCTGTTCCCTCCGAATTTGTTTTTATTTTTATCTTTCTTTTTTTTATTTATTAGTTTTTGTTTAGTGAATTCATCCTCTACTCCTTTCTTATTTTTCTGTTTGAATTCGAACATTTTATGCTTACTCTGGTTTTTGTTTTCCCTCTTTATTTTTTTACTGAGTGATATGGTTCAATCGAGTATTGGTGAGTTTTATATGAAACTTAGGTATTCTCATAATTGTTCATTATCACTGTTAGTTCAAAGTATGTCTCCTGTGATTGTATATCGCATTGTATATGAATTCAGTGTTTTTATTCAATGTATTTTACAGTGCTCCGTTGTAGTCTAGCTTTAATTTTGAGTCGAGAATGTAGTCATTTGTTCCCATGTATGTGTGTATCAGTTTTTAATAGTCCAGTTCAATCATTTTTCCTGAATTAGTGTTTTGTTTTAATGCCATTTAATCTGATTTGAGTTCTAGCTTCAACTTTGCGATTGAGCTTGATAAGTTATTTTTGATTATAGCTATTGTAAATTCAGTCTAGGGTAATTAAGATTTAGTTTGGGTTAATTGTTGTTTAAAATTAATTGATTGATTGAATTGGTCATTAGCTGGAAGGGTAATACAGTTTAAAGGTTTGAATTGGTAATAACATTAGTCTCAGTAAATCACAGGGGTTTAGGGTAATGATTGCAGTATTTTTAGGGATGTTTTGGGGATTTAAATCACTTGAATAACTTGGTTAAAGGATGCTGAATATTAAGGTGTATTAGTGGACTGAATAGGGACAAACATAAGTAGAATTAAAATAATAAAAAGACAGCTAGTAGTGGAAACAACATTTCTGATTTTAAAGCCTAAAACAAGTTAAGTTAATGGTCCATTAGTTGCCTAAAAATCAGGAAAGAAAAAGGTTGGGAAAGGATATAAAAGGGCTGAAAAATCAGAACTAGGGAGGGAGGAGACAGAGGGGATTCAGAGATAGATACACACAGGATACTGAGAAAATACTCTGAAAATCTGAGAGCTATAGTGCTAAAAAAGAAAAGTGAAGTTTAAGAAAAAAAAGAGCAGAAGAATACACTGGAAAGGAGGGTCAGTCTTTTAGCATCAGAGAAATAGAGAGCTAAGGCATTGAGTTGAGAGTTTTCGTGAGAGCTTAAAATAGACTAAGTACTTGAGAGTATCAGTTGAAAACTCCATTCCATTGAATTCTTGGTTCATTTTCAAGTTGTAATAGCTGATTTTGATTTTCCCTCTCAATTTCGATTGTTTGGAACTTCTTCTAAGAGCTGTTAATCCACTATTGGTTTAAATCAAGTTCAGCTGGATTTATTTGAGTATTAGCTAGTACTGTTGGGTCTTACAAATTATTTCACACTTTGTTTGAGTGTGTTTCTAGTTTGGTGTTACTGTTGCTGTTTGGTTTTATGATTGTTCCTCGGCTGTCAATTTGTTTGAACTACATTTGACCCTACTATTGTATTGCTGCTGGTATTACTGCTGCTATTGATCTTACTCCTCTTCCTGTTGTAATTCAAACTTCCAGGGAAATTTCTTCAAAATTGCTTCCATGTAGCTCCAATTGAAGTTGAAATGGAAAACTGCCAAATCTAGGCTTATTTAAATTTTGTTTATTTACAGTTCAGTTCAGTAGATGTTAGTCATAGATGCATTTGGATTATTAATTTGTACTATTCGGGATTTTAAACTCTGTATCGGTTAAGTTGTTTCAGAACAATGACATAGCATAATTGGTCTTAGTTTAATTATGAAATCAATAGTAATGCAAGCATGAAATTAGTAGTTTAGTGTAATACATGTTCAACTATGGATGTTAATATGCTTTTAAAATCAGTATGTATATGCCGTGAAGCAGTAATTTTATTTAGTTAGTTAAGAGTAATTTCAATAGTTTGGTTTAATTGAATCAGATTACTTCACATGTGGACTTGGGCCAAAATCTTGACTAGTAGCATATTAGTATAGCATGGGCGTAAGTGTCCTTCGTTGGGCTCATCTTGGAAGCCCAATGGATGGCTTTTGATACAGAATCAGCACTTAGTTTATTGTAGTCCAATAACGAATTAATTAGGATTTTTCCTTTTATCATTAGAGACGTAAATAGAAAATCATAACTGCTTTAGGATCAGCCTTTTAAATAAAAATAAATGAGACGAGCCTCGCCAAATAAAATACACAAACTGTGGGGCCCTCATGAATGTATATGCTAAAAAATACCTAAACTTCGGGGTGAGTCGTTTAGCGAATTTCACTGTTTTCCCCTAAAAAATAATAACGCGCTAGCATCTTTTAGGCATGCCTTTTAATAATTTACTTCCTTAAATCCGGGTGCACATTTATGTGACCCAAATTCGAATCTCGATGAAGTCGAAATATGTCAATAGCCACGGGTATGTTTTCTACGTGGTAAGTCGAAATATGGAATCACTTAAAACCTATAGGCTTGATTTCTAACATGACGAGACAAATATGACAAGATGTAAAAGTCCTATAGGTATGTTTTCTACGTGGTAAGGCAATCATATCAAAATGTAAAGTCCTATAGGCATAGTTTCTACCCGTATTATCCCACAAACATGTAGCTACCTACCCCTTTTCACTAATTACTCCAATATTCGTTTACAAGTTAGTACAAACCATATGAATGAATTACATAGGTAGACAAGAAAACAAGAAGTTATTCTATAGGGAGCCTACAGATAGGCCCAGATTTTTAAATCTTCCAATAGCCTCAAATACCCAAATTCCATAAACAGTATCATAGTCTTGGTGCATCAAAGTTCCTTAAGGATCTAAAGGATCCTGGGAAGTACTTACACCTAGACTTGGTAATCAAAATTGAATGAGTGCAGTGTGAAAGGGCCAGCCTCAGTATGCTAGAGTTCAGAGGGTTCTCAAGAGGATCCCAAGGCAGTACACATACTAGAGGGGGAGGAACCAATTGACTTACGAGTATAATAAGAGTGCTAGACACAGTTTGAAAGGTTTTAGTGTAAGAACAGTACTAAAAGAGATTTGCTAGAAATAGATTGTGGAGTAAAAGAGGGAGTCATACAGTAAAACAACTTTGAAAAGAGAGAGTTACATGATCAGCAACAGTAAATCAAACGTGGAGTCTAAAACCATATCACCAATACTCACAAGACCAAAACATGAGGGAAGAACCTATATACAGGGGTGATGGGGATTGGGGATACATAGAGTACATGATTGTAAACACATAACAAGCAAAGGTCTTAGGAATTAGTACAGACATGCTCAGACATAACTGATCAGACATAGTCACAGAACCAGCAATGTTTTTTAGTATAAGATCCACAAAATCTAAGAGACAACCCCAAAATCATATAAGTTTAGGAGTACAGACTACATAGAGGGGAGGGGTAACATGTTCATACTGATCCTAAGGAAGGGGAGTACATAACAGGCTAATCATGCAATCATATTAACTGCAAGTGTCACAGCAAAACCACAAATAAAAGCAAACTAGAAATAGAAGGAACTGGAATAATAAAAGAACCATATTGTTTTTGGAACTTGAATTGAAATTAGAACATACCAGGAAAGGGGATAGTAAACAAAAGTGAAGGAGAAGGAGAGCACAATAGTTAGCCTTGGCTTGCAGCCGACTGTGACGACCCGACCCGTCGTCTCATGAGTTACCACTCTGTTTCTCCCATTTTATGCTTCTTCATGTTTCGTTATCGTATGTGGTGTGTTAGAGTTGATTTGGATTGGTTTTGATAAGAAATGAGACACTTGGTCTCTTTAAGGAAGGCTTAAGTTGGAAAAGTCAACCGGACGTTGTCTTATGAGTTATAGGGCTCAGATGTGATTTTTGGTGATTCGGTTAGCTTCGGAGAATGATTTGTGACTTAGGAGTGCGATCGGAATTGATTTTGGAGGTCCGATGTAGAATTATGCTTGAATTGGCGAAATTAGTATTTTAGCGAATTCCGGTTGATAGGTGAGATTTTGATCCGAGGGTCGGAATGGAATTCCGAGAGTTGTTGTAGCTTCGTTATGTAATTTTGGACTTGTCTGCAAAATTTCATGTCATTTGGACATGATTTGGTTGGGTTTTTGATCAAAAATGGAATTTGGAAGTTCTTGAAATTGTTAGGCTTGAATCCGATGCAAATTTGGTGTTTTAATGTTGTTTTGAGCATTTCGAAGGTTGGAACAAGTTTGAATAATGTTATGGGATATGTTGGCGTGTTTGGTTGAGGTCTCGAGGGGCTCGGGTGTGTTTCGGGGTAGTTTCGGATCATTTCGGGTTATTTTGCAATGGCTAAGCTGGTATCTGGTATTGTTCTTCGCGGTCGCGAAGAAGGATTTGGCTTATGGGGTTTTGTTCTTCGCGTTCGCGAAGAAGAGGCAATTCTGTTGCGCAGGTCTTACTTTGGAGGCTCGTATCTCTCAATCTACAATAAATTTGGAGAGTATTCAAAAACAAAAATTGTAGCTCTTTGAATCTAGTTTCTAGAAATATATTATAAAAGACATTTGGAGTTGTGTGTAAAATGTTATGACCATTATACTAGAGGCTGTCCGAGCAGAGTTTGAAAATAAATTTTTGGAACTTTGTTCTTCGAGAACGAGAGAGGAGGACCGCGAACGTGAAGAACAAATCCATGGGCAGCAGAATAAAGTCCAAACTTCATACCATTTGTCATTTTTGACAATTTGGAGCTCGGATAAGGCGATTTTTCGAGAGATTTTTGGAGAGAACAACGGGGTAAGTATTCTTAACTCAATTTTGGTTGTATAACTTGAATCTATCACTAGTTTTGGTATTTAATCCGCGAATTTTGTTGGAAAAGTATAGAAAACCCTCTTGGATAGAATCATGGATTTGAGGGTCGAAATGTTATGGGAATTGGATAATTTTTGTATGGTTAGACCCGTGGCAAGATAAGGAATCCGATGATGTAAATTTTGTAATTTTTGGAGAAGTGGGCCCGGTGCTCGGGTTTTCCTAGTTTCGAGATCTTTGCTATTTTTTGATTGTTTTCGATTAGGTATTGTTCCCTTAGCATATTGTGATGTATTCGCTCCGATTTTGGTTAGATTCGACGCGCGTGGAGGCCGATTTGAGAGGCAAAGGCGTCGCGAGCTAGAGATTTCACCGGTTCAAGGTGAGTAATGATTGTAAATGATATCCTGAGGGTTTGAAACCCCGGATTTGCACATCATAGTGCTGTATTGAGGTGACTTGCACGTCGGATAGCGAGCGTGGGGTAGAGCACCATGGAGGATTGTGACTTGATCCGTCCCGATTGATGAAATTACTACGTATTTGACTGAAACTACTTGTTATCATCATAATTTGAGCTGATTGCCATGTTCGGGCTTCGTGCCAACTATGTGAATCCTTCAGGGATTGATATCACTGTTTTCACATTACTTTGCATATTAATTGATCTCGGTCCAAGGTTTTAATACTAATTTGCAAACTCATCCATTTTTCTAAGATTTGAAAACTAAAACAATATTTTATTGACGTTTTGAGTTGAGAACTATTATTTAAATATTGCCCAAGTGGCTTATGTGCATTTTTGGACTAAACATGGATCGGGCTGCGCGCCGCAACAGTATTATAGTGATTTCTTGATATATAGATGGCTCGGGATGCGTGCTGCATCGGTATTGTATTGATATTCAGGCCGAAGGCCTGGTTGGTGCCACGAGATGGCTTGATTATTTGCGCTAGGGTTGTAGGAGCTCCTCCGGAGTCTGTACACATCCCCCAGTGAGCGTCGTTGATGTTAAATATATGGATGGCTCGGGCTGCATGCCGCAGTGGGTACCGGGGTGTACCGTCATATGCATTGCCTTGCACTCATGCATTTGTTCCTATTTGTTTTCATTTGTCATGACATTCCAGCACTAGCATTTCATTGGCTTCTATGTTACTTCTTGCACTGCTTACCTGATACCATGGTGTTATTTGTTAATAGAGTGTTGTGCCCGAGGGGCTGACTTTTGTGCTGACTTGCACTATCTGTTTCACATTCATTTGCTTAACTGTTGGAAAAAGATATTTTCAAAAGAGGTTTTAAACTGAGTCTAGATATTTCTAAAGATTTCACGGTTTTACTATTTTCTCAAAGGGTTACACTGTTCTGTATAGCATGATGGCTTGCTTTACGTGGTTTCTTGCTGCTCAATTATTATTTACCTTTATTACTCACTGAGTTGGAGTACTCACTTTATTCCCTACACCTCGCGTGCAGATGCAGGTATTGGTTTAGCCGGTAGCGGGTTTGAGTTGGTTGAGGATTTGCTATCATAGCTGAGCAAGGTGACCGCCAGCATTCGCGGCACCGGACTTCTTCATTTGATTCCAGATTTTGTTCTGTGTATTATAGACTTTGTAGTTGTATCAAAAATCCTTCTAGATGCTCGTGACTTGTGACACCCCGGTCGGGCAGTGTTGGGTTGTACATATCGTTAATTAATGTCATTAAGTCGTATTTTTGTTATTCCTTTATGTTTAATTATTTTGAAAGAGACGAATTGGGTTAGTTAGCTGGCCTTGTCTTCACGAGAGGCGCCATCACGACCGAGTTTTGGAATTGGGTCGTGACAAGTTAGTATCAGAGCCTAGGTTACTAGGTCTCACGAGTCATGAGCAGGTTTAGTAGAGTCTCGGGGATCGGTACAGAGACGTCTGTATTTATCCTCGAGAGGCTGCAGAACCTTTAGGAAAACTTCACTTTCTTGGAATTCTTATCGTGCGTACTTGAGATATAACTCTTGAAATTCCTTCCACACGTCTGTATGCGCACGTGAGCGCTCAACGTCAGATGTGCCTTGATGGCTTGTGATTCCCTAATCAAGGGGCGAGATGTAATCTCCGTGAGTTTGATGTTGGGCCAGTTTGGAGGACTTGAGGCCAGATCTTTGCCATGGTTTGAGCACCGAGGTGCTGATTGTGTGAGCAAGTGTTTTTAACTTATATGTTCGGTATTATCCCTATTATCCAGAATGGCGGTTGGATATCCATGGGATGAGTATGTTAGTACTGCGAGATGTATCTATATGACTTGGTAGTGACGAAGAAGTTTGCTGGATAATAGATGAACTGTTAAGTGTTCGATTCCTATTGTGATTCAATGTGTAGCCCGAATATGGGTGCGTGAAGAATATTTTCATGTCTCTTAGTTGGGGAGGGTAGTGCATTACATGTGGCGGTATGAGTTCAGACTCAAGAAGACTAATGACTGTGTAATATATATATGATGGTGGAAGGTATACTGAAGTACTAAATTGAGGCGAAGCAGGTGGGTTATCTCCTGCGGAGTGTTCTTAAGTGGTATGATTCTTATGTGTATGTTAGAATATCTCATGTGTAATTGAAGGGTACGTGTTGAAATTCGACAATTCGGGTCGCCTAAGAGAGTGGACTCAACTGATTTAGAGATGGATGCGGGAAGTGTAGAGGATTTCAGTACTAGATGATCTGTGTTTTCACAAACTTGTAAACGATTTGAGTTTAATATCACTATGGTATTGTGGCATCATTAGAGTAGAAGCATTATGGGTTATTGAGTGTGTCCTGGTATATAGCTTCGAGCCAAGTTGGGGAGGTTGCTGTTGATTAGCTGATCGCACAGTCATGTGTTATGCTGGTTCCATTTCGAGGTATGCTGGCGAATCAGTCCTGGTTGCAGAAATTGAGCCGAGGATGGCACGAGTGGAGCAAAATTTTGACAAAGGTTATATGGTGCTTCGTAGATGTGTGAAAAATAATAGGATGTATTGAGCTATCATTGATAAAGAATGCTCAGTGTATGGAGAAGGAAGATGTCTGTTTGTATTGGAATGAGATCATATCCTGCGGTGTTAGAGTACTAATGAGGCACAGATGGTTATGTCTGTTTGATCAGGTAAATTGCAGTTCGAATATGAAGTAAATGACTCTCGAGAATGGTTTTATTGTGTTCAAGATTCTACATGTAACAATCAGGTATCTTAAGGTTGTGTGCGTGGGTAGAGACTGTGTTTTTATTGGAAAAGGTCAAGACTTGTGGTATTTTTATGTTGATTATGGGATCCTATGTATCGGTATCTGGAAAGTAAGGGTAACGAATTCAGATTCGCAAGAAGTTTTTCAAAGTAAAGTATTCTGGAATATGGTATTTTTGGGAACATTTAAGAGGGTATTCGGTGGCCTATGGGTCTTAGACAATGTGGTCCTATGTTCGAGTCTCGTGTGGTAAACATGGGCTACAGTAAGGAGGAATATCAAGTTGATGATGAATCAGAGGGGAAGTTTGATAAATTGAATAGGTTGATAGTAGACTAAGTCGGTGTGGTAAGATTAATTCTTCGTATGTGTTCGAGGTAATGAGCCTTACAGGCATTTTGCACCAATGCTCTTGAGTTTTGGCAGCTTACTTAGCTTGGTTTGGGTAGAAGGATTCAGTCCTGACAGTTTAGCTTGTGCACATGGAATTGGGG
>MU696457.1:82406-113166 GCA_026770625.1 Nicotiana glauca | reverse complement strand
AATTTTGAGATTATTTATTTACTTATAATATTAATTATTAAGTAAATCTATTTATGTCCTTATTCGTAATTTGATACTTAAAAGCACTTTCTAAAAAGCTTGGCCAAACACAAATTATTTCTCAAAAGTATTTTTCTGACTGATTAGCCAAATACAAACTGCTTCTCTCAAAAAGTACTTTTTTCAAAAGCACTTCTCAAAATAAGCTGAATTCTCCAGCTTGGCCAAACAGACCATATGTCTCAAATGAGTGAAAGGAATCAACGGTCCGACGTGGAACTGTGTGGTTTGAGGATATTTTATTTATTTATTAAAGGACTATATATCCTAGAAATTATAACTAATTTTCATCGTCAGAACAAAATCCTGGTTAGAGAGAGATACTCCATATGCTATCAGTCACCGCCCTCTTCCTCGATAACATGATCACGTGACTTCTGTTCCCTTTGAAATTAAACTATAAATGCCATCTAGTAATATAAATTAAAGTCTGAAGACTGCAGCATTGAAGAAGCTGCTATGGTTATGACAACTCTTTTTCTATGATCCAATAATTACAAGCGTAGCTGAAATTTAAATTTTATAGATTTAAATTTGATATTAATTTTATAATTCGTCTTAATTATTGAGTTTGTAATTATTATATTTAATAAATTTTAATATAAATTTATAATTTAAGTAAAATTTATTGAATTTATTTGAACTCCTACCGAAAATTATAGCTCTGCCCCTCCCAACAATTATTTCTTAACTCAATCCCATAGAGACAGTTACTGTAGTACGTTGCACCACAAGCTTTTGCCTTTAGAAAAACCTGTAGTAGCGGTAAACATGCTGTACATTTTTGCCTCCAATAAATAGACCAGTACTATATTATTATTACTGTGACTTTATCTTCTTCAGGTTCTTAATTTCTTTTCTTTAAAATTATAGTGTAATGTGTTTTTAGATTTGGTTAAATGAAAACTTAGATGGCGTCGGTACGCAAAGTTACAAAGTTGGTCGGTGTAGGAAAACCTAGAACGCCACGTCAAAATTCATAAGATTCTAACTTGACCAGTTTTACCCTTTGTGTCTCGTACGATTGACCCTAATTGTACGAGGTTTTTTTTTTGTCTTATAAATTTATGGGCTCCAATCTTATATTTTTGGGTCTACAAAATTGTGTGAACCCTAATCTTATACTTCTGGGTTCACAAAACTTTGAGACAAAAATATTGCCTCATACAACTAGGAAAAATTTTATTTTTGTGTCTAATATAACTGACACTAGTTGTATGAGTCAACCTTTTTATCTCACAATTTTGTGGATGCAAATTTTTTAGGACCCAGAAATATAAGATTTGGGGTCCATAAATTTATGAGACAAAAAGAAGCTTTATACAATTAGTGTCACTTGTACGAGACATAAAATAAAACTTCTCTACAATTAGTGTCAGCTGTATAAGAAACAAAATAAAAAATTTCCTCCCGACGTCGTTTCCACACCCCATGCTATAAATAATGCTTGTCACCATCTCTTCTTCAAAAACAAGTCAATTATTGCTGTGCAAATCCAATCTTTTGTCCTCTAATTTCAAATAGACTACTCGATCTCTGTTTCTCTATTTTCCTTTTATAGCACACAACCACCTAATATATCGATAGTTCTAAAGTAGTCATGAGCAAATTCTGGACTTTGCTTTCTCACCTCCATGCTCTTGCTGGGTATAATATTAACCTTTACATTTCTTTACTGCGACAATCTTTCTACGATGTCGTTTAACGTTCAGCAGTTGGTTTTTAAGTTTTTTTTTTTTTTTTCTAATGCAGGCCAGTGGTAATGTTACTGTATCCTCTGTAAGTAATCCTTTACAAATGGTGTTATGTACCGTATTATTTGTTCACTTCTTTTTAAAAGAAAATTATTTCTGTTTGGGCTTAATTTCTTTTGTGTTGTTATATAGATATGCATCAGTAGTAGCAATAGAGAGCACATCAAAGGTAGATGATGAGCAATGGCTTGCTTATTGGATTCTCTACTCTTTTCTTACTCTCATGGAGATGGTACTTGAACCCATTCTTCAATGGTAAGTAGTAAAATATAGATATTTAATCGGAATGAATTAAAGAGCAAAATCGATTAATTCAACTTTATATGTAGTAAATTTTTGGATAATGTTGTGTAATTTTGCTACAGGATACCAATTTGGTACGAGATGAAGTTGGCATTTGTGGCATGGTTGGTTCTTCCCCAATTCAGGGGAGCTGCTTTCATTTATGGGAAATTTGTTAGGGAAAAACTGATTAAGAAATATGGATCTTCATATTTTCAAGACAAGTCTCACTCTCCTAATGGCAAACCTAAAAACAAGCTTGTGGATTTCATTACCCTTAAGAAGGTGAAATTCTTTCCCCTTTTTTTTTCTTGAAATATTTTCATGTGTATTTGATTTATAGACGCACCAATATACTAATGAGATTTTAGAAATGGATAAAGAATAGACCTAAAAGCGCCTCGGATTCTGATTATCTATCATATCAAATGTATATTAGAATAAACATTTCATTGTTTTGAAAAGATTATGGCCAAAGTATGATAACATGCTTTATTTTAACTACTCTTTCCTGTCCAAAATAAGTAATTTTTTGGATCTTTTTACAAAGATAATTAAAAAATCTACCTATTAGAATTTATTAGCAATAGAATTGACCATATTAACCTTTATTATCTCACATAAATATCCCTAACACATATTCCAACACTATTTACTCCAAGGACAATGTAGGAAAAAAATAATTAATTTATTTTTGAAAGCTGAAAAAATTACTTATTTTGGATCATAAGAAAAAGATAAAAAAATCACTTATTTTGGACCGGAGGGAGCAAAGAAGAAAGTGCGTGCAGGGTGCCTACGCTCTGATTGGTGTCATGTGATACAGTGTCATCAAAATATTTTCATCGTATGCATGTTAAATATTTTTTTTATTTCAATTGCTGTGAACATGTTTGATTGAGCATAAGGTTTAAGAAAAAATGACGATTTTTGAAATTTGTGATCCTAAACAAGTCAAAAAGGGACCCAAAATATTTTTTTGTGGTTATAAAATCTTTTCGTAAAGGATAGAATTGTAAGTTTAATCTAAATTGTTTTCAAATTTAAAAATAATCATTCTTTTCGGAACGGGCTAAAGAAAAAATACGTTCATATAAACGGAAAGGAAGGAGTAATACATAAATATAAAATATTAAAAATTATACTGCTTATCGTTACAGTGATTTATTCAGTTATTTACTTCAGTATTAATGCCGCTAATGAATATTTCGTTGTGTTTTTTGCTTAACAGGGAGAGCATTAAGGTTGATGAGGATGCAGCATCAAATTAGGCTAAGTGGATGGTCTTATGTGGATATATGGAAAATCGTTCCTTTCCTTTTGTAATGCACTAACGAGATAATATATTACTATTGTTGTGGATCAAATGTATTACCTATCAGGAGCTATAATATATGTCTCTACTCTTTGATTCCCAATTCTTTTTCATTATTGTGTTTTTTTAATTTCTTTTTCTTACCCCCTTTAATTCAAAATAAGTAATTTTTTAATTATTTTCATACAGATTAAAAAATTTACTTTTAAATATTAATTAACAATGAAATTGATTATATTTATCTTTATTATCTCTTCACATAAATACTTCAAATACATACTCTAATATTATTTATTTCAAGGACAATATAGGAAAAAAATAAGTGATTCATTCTTAAAATCTGAAAAAAATTATTTATTTTAAACCATCAAACAATTACTTATTTTGGATCGGAGGAAGTACTGTTATTGGATTCTGTCTTTGGTAAATTATGTTTAATAATTTGTATTGCTGTAAATAAATAAAACAATAATCTTTCCGAAAAACAGAAAAAGAAAGTTAGTAGAAATAAATTCTGAAAAACAGTATTTGAACTTCAAAATAAATTTCGAAAATGATATAGGAACAAATCGAGCCCATTGAATACATAATGAGTCCTTAAGAAAATCATTCCCCTCAAGTGCCCGAGGTTCTGAAATATATCCTCACAGGATAGATTTAATTCATCGGAGTATTGGTACCAAAAATGCCGATGAACAACGAACCACTAGAAGGCTGTAAAATACACTGGAATTTTTGTGCAGAAGAAGAAGAAGATTATCAGAAAATTTCGTAAGTAAAATATTCTGGGATTAGAAGGAATATTTATAGCCAATTTAATAATGTTTCTGAAAAGGTTTGCAACCTTTCAGAACAGCCATAGTTGTTGGAATACGTTTGACATTATTTCAGAACAGCCATAACTGTTGGAAATATTGCAGAAAAATTAAAACGGATTTAAAATAATTCGAAAAAGAAAACGGGCCAAACCGGATCGGGTCGCGGGTCATGGGTTATTTCAGATTGAATTTTCGTTAATTAATTAATTAAATATTTGAAAAAAAAATTGTCTAAAAAGATTAATCGATCAATCTTTGACCAAATCCGAAGCCGAAGCCGAAGTCGAGGCCGAGCCGAGCGAGCGACGACGACGAAGGCGCGAGGCTTGCCTTCTTCTTAACTCTTTAAGAGTTAAAAGATGAGATTCTTTATATATACACAAAGATTTTCTTTCCTTCTACCAATGAGGGATAAAATGCATTAGTAAAATGAACTCATTCAAAATTTCACTTCCCTCAATTTCTTTTCCCACCATTTTTTATTCACACCTCTTTTGTTATTAATAAATAATAACAAAACCCAATAATCCCCCACATGAATGGGGAATGACTATAACTTAAAGGAATGCACGGACGTGCGTGTGTTTTACATGCAAGAAATAATTGCACCGGGATAAGTAGGTTTCCCTTTGAACTTTCCGCATTGTACTTATATCGGATACTCGGTTAATCGGTAGATTTGATATCTTTGAACCGTCGAGCTTTGTTATATACCTAGACAAAATAAGTCACATAATCGATCCTTAACTATCTATGGTTCTCACGGTTGTGTTCGTTTCAACCATGAATACCGCCTGGTTTCATGAGTGCTTAAAGAAGGGGCCTTTACTTTCACTCTCCTTGAAACGACTTACACTTCACACTCACATAGGTGATTCCTAAACATGTAATCCTAAAGACACATTATCTGGTCCTATCCTGCCAGACTTAGCAAATCATTAAAAAGCTTTAGCTTTATTGACTCATAAAAAAGCCTTAATGTTTTACCTCATTTTTTTAACATTGCCTTTATCACGAGAATAAGTTGAGTTATTTGACAATGTTGAACCGTCATTCATAACTTTGTTTGATCTCTTTGAACCTAGCTCTTGGGATCTTCAGTCTGCTAGGTAGAGTTACCGCCACGATGACTTGTCATATGCCTTTAACCCCATTCCCTTTGATGATCTTTCAACTGCCTCTCTAGATAGGCCTTTTGTAAGCGGATCCGATACGTTATCTCTTGACTTTACGTAGTCAATTATGATAACACCACTAGAGAGTAGTTGTCTAATGCTATTGTGCTCTGTCGAATATGATGAGATTTTCCGTCATATATAACGCTCCCTGGCCTATCTATTACCGCTTGACTATTACAATGTATACAAATAGGTGCCAAAGATTTGGGCCAAAATGAAATATCTTCCAAGAAATTCCGAAGCCATTCAGCTTCTTCACAGGCCTTATCTAAAGTTATGAATTCAGATTCCATTGTAGAATGGGCGATGCACGTTAGTTTGGATGATTTCTAAGACACTGCTCTACCCCAAATTGTAAAAAATATATCCACTCGTGGATTTAACTGCAGATGATCCGATGATCCAATTTGCATCACTATATCTCTCGATCACAGAAAGATATTTGTTATAATGCAAAGCATAATTTTGGGTACGTTTCAGATACCCCAAAACTCGTTTCATTGCCATCCAATGTATTTGATTGAGATTGCTTGTAAGCCAACTCAGTTCGCTAATAGCACATGTTATATCTGGTCACGTACAATTCATGATGTACATCAAAATTTCCAATACTCTTGCATAGTCCAGTTGTGAATCACTTTCACCTTTATTCTTTTGAAGTACATAACTCACGTCAATTGGAGTCTTGGAAATTTTGAAATCCAAATATTTAAAATGTTCTTACTTGCAGGATTATTGAAAAATGAGTCAAAGAGATGAAATCAACTCAAGAAGGAGTAATTTCGGATAATGACTAAAACAAAGCAAAAAAGAGTAAAGTGTGAACCGCACAACATTGTGTGTAGCCGCAGACTATAAAGAATCCTCTATCAAAATTTCCTATGCAAAGTGAAGACCGCACAATTATAGTACGACCGCATAATATGAGGTTCAAAGAAGTGTGACTTTGGGACTATGAAGAAGTGTGGACCGCACTATTATTGTGCGGTCGTAGAATCAAAAGTGCGGCCGCACTTATAAATGTGCGGACCGCAGAAGTCTCCCATGTCAAAGCTCAAAGTCAAGAGTGCGACCACACTTAAACATGTGTGGTCCGCAGAATCTGAAGATGTGCAGTCGCAACCCAGAATTGTACGACCACAGAAGTCCATCCTGTCAAGCCAACATCAATGTGCGGTCTGCACACAAAATTGTGCGACCGCAGAACCTCCGCATGGACAATTTTGTCTGATAATTTCAGCTATGTATAAATAGTATTTTTTGTTAAAATTAGGTTAAGTTTGAACAACAGGAAGTAGATAGTCGTTTTTCCTTTACTGTTTTAGGTAACTTTGTGATGGTTTATCATTTTAACATTGGATTTTATTCCTTTTATCATCTATTATGAGTTTAATCTTATTTTATTTTTTAAATTCTTCAATTTTCTCTATGAGTAGCTAAATTTATAGTTAGGGTTGTGACCCAACCCTAGTGTGGGTACTTAATAGGTGTTTGATTTAGGGCTCGTTAGTGATTGGGTGAGTGATATTTAGCCTATTCTTGCTTAAATTCAAGAATTAAAGGTTGCAAACATTGATTCCTGCCTAATTGGCTTAGTCTCTACTTGAGAAAGAGAGATTACGTCTAGGAAAACTTGGCTAACAAGAAATAGAGGTGAACTCAAGATATTGATAGCCCCAATTAAAGGGTTGAATCTAGAGATAATAAGACCCGACTTGAGCATCTATCACTTGTTTTGTGAATTACCCATTTGGACTTGAGAAAGCCAAATTGGGCAAAACTACTCTAACTACCGAGAGGTATCGAGTGGGTAATTGCATGTGATTGCTATATTACATCCCAACCAAGAAAACTTGCCCTAAAGCCTACAATTTGTTAGGTAACCACCTAAGTAGAAGTCACGACCCTAGATCTTTTTATAAACTTGAAAAACAACAACATCAAAAATATTGATCTCTAGCTTTGCATTTGCAAACATTAGCATAATCATTAGAAGTAGAAAGAAACAACCAAATATGTGGAAGTGCATTTTGGTCACATCATACACTTAGTCTAGATATATACGTAATCCAATATAAGCTCTCCGTGTAATCGACCCCGACTCACGTTGGATAATTATAATTGCATCGACTGCTTCACAATTCCAATTAGTGGTGTGAATTTGGACGACATCAACAAACACCTTCATTTTTTTTGCCGCAAAAAATGTCACACCATTAATCTCGTTCCCCCCAAAAATCATGTTGATCGTCAAGCGTGGGGATCTTCTCCTGCTTTCAAAGTTCTGCATTATCGTGATTGTAACCATAGTTGTTTTTAGCTCGGTCGTTTAAAGATTCTTTGATATGCCCGTTTTCGAGCAATGTCGCCACCTCCTCGCACAAATACCAACAGTCCCATGTACGTTGACTGTTGGTCCCATAGTATTCACACCAAAAATAAAGATCCCTTTGGTTAGGATCAGATCTTATTGGCTCAAGGAACCGTGCTTCTTTAATGTTCCTCGTAGCCGACACCAGCTCCACTTCGGTGACGTTGAAGTTGTATTTGGAAAGCTGGGGGTAGGAAGAATCTCGAGAACCCGATGTCTCATTGTCCTGTAATGACATTTTATTCTGGCTGCAAATAACTCTGTTATCGGTGGCAAATCTCGCCGACCGAAAACCTCTGCCGCGTCTTTCGGCCCGTTCATAGGGAAAAAACTGACCCCTCAAAGACCGCCGACCTATATCGAAATCATCCTTTGATTTCTCTTTGTTCTTCTCTCGATCCCGACCCATGGTCGACACTGAAAAACCGAGCTGATCATCCTCAATTCTTATCTTTGACTCATACCAGTTATGAACATCCGCCCAAGTTATTTTCTGGAACTCGAGAAAACTTTCTTTCGATTTTCGGGAAGCATAAGAACTTCTTGGATTCAACCGTTTATTAAATGCCTCTACTGCCTATTCTTCTAGTACGGTAGGGAGCAACATCCTTTCTTTCTGGAATCGGGTCATGACATCCCGCAATAATTTGGACTCTACTTGTGTAATCCACAATATGTTGGCCTTTCGGGTCTGTACCTTTCTAGCCCCAGCATGGGCCTTATGAAAGAATTTGCGAGCATCTCGAAGGAATCTATGGAATGCTCGGGCAAGAGTGAATACCATGTTAGGGTCCCCTTCGTAAGGGTCTCCCCAAATTTCTTCAATAAGACTAATTCAATCTCGTGTGGAGCCAAATTATTTCCCTTCACCACCGTGGTATAGGTGGTGATATGCTCCTAAGGATCTAAAGTCCCATTATACTTTAACACGTCTTGCATCTTGAACCGCTTTGGGATCAACTCTGGTGTCGCGCTTGGTTTGAACGATAATTGGGTGTACTTCTTTGAATTCGGTCCTTTCAATACTGGTGGTGCGCCCGGAATTTGATCCATTCAGGTAATTATTTCCTCATAAATCGCATGAGTTCTATTTTAAAGGGATCATTCTCATTGTTATTATCGGATCCGCTACTGTTCCCTCCACCCCGCCCTATCAAAGGCGACTTATCCTTCTAGGGTATTGTTATCAACCTTCTGCGTTGTTTGATTTGCGGGAGGACCGGCAAGAAGTGGACCTCATTCATTCCCGTTGTTGGAAGCACCCGACAATGCATGCTTTAACTCTGTCATGACGTGATCATGCCGTATAAAATGGCCCATAATGGCCTTTTGTTACTCCATCATGATCCTTACTATTTAAACAACGTGCTCGTCTTCAGAATCATCAGGAGTTGCCTCCCGAACATGTTGTGGATATTGCTCGCCATGAACCGGTGTGTCCTCATCCCCCTCGTTACGGGTATCATTGATGAAATCTCCGTGCTGAGGCTGATTTCCTTGGGCCTCAATATTATGTACGATGTTGACATCGTTATCTGCCATTTTTCTATGATTTTTGCTAAGAACAAAGAAACAAACAATTTAGTAATATATGCACGGATCAATTCAATTACACAACTATCTTAACCCCACGGTTGGTGCTAAACTATTTACCCGTAAAATAGTACAGTTGAATTTATACATGGTTTA
Source organism: Nicotiana glauca (assembly GCA_026770625.1). Classification (NCBI taxonomy): domain Eukaryota; kingdom Viridiplantae; phylum Streptophyta; class Magnoliopsida; order Solanales; family Solanaceae; genus Nicotiana; species Nicotiana glauca. The sequence goes on along the minus strand of MU696457.1, from coordinate 103,699 downwards.
TAGACAGATGAATCGATTTGATCCTAAATTGATACTTCCTCCATTCCAATTTATGTGAACTTGTTTGACATGGCACGGAGTTTAAGAAAAATAAATACTTTTGGAATTTGTGGTCCTAAACAAGTCAAAAAGGGCCCCAGAGTATTTGTGTGGTTATAAAACTTTTCATTAAGGGTAGAATTGTAAGTTTGAGCTAAATTTGTTATCAAATTTAGAAAGGGTTCATTCTTTTTGGAACAGACCAAAAAAGAAATAGGTTCACATAAATTGGAACATATGGGGTAAATAATTAGACAAAAATGTAATACTTTGCCTTGATGTTGCGATAAAACAACAGAAATTGTGGTTCCGGGAGAATATAAATAAGCAAGAAGGTAAAACTATATTGAGCTTTAAACAGAGTATATTATAAGCTTGTCAGAAAATTCGTCCCCTCTACAATGATTGTAGAGCTCACTATTATAGTTACACCTAGGGAATAATGTTCTAGGATCAAGTCCCTCTTTAATGACAATTATGAGGGCCATTGAAGAATATGTAACGGTAGGCAGTAAATGACATATTCTCTGTAATGGACGTATAGTTTATGCTGTAGAATATTTTTCATTAAATGCTATCGGGTGGCAAATATTTATTTTGCCCTTACCATTCTCTCCGATAACAAGTGAGATCGTTGTCTCCTGACCCGATTGTCTTATGTCTTTGACACCAAGAATCGCTTTATCATGCGATCATTTAATATGAACATATTTTACCCTATGCAACATAGGGAGCTCAATCATCCCGTCATGGCTCATGAAGTATCGAGTTAGTAGTTGAACTTGCTTAACTTACGAGTTTTGACTCATTTTGACTTAAAAATACTTTAACTTAAACATTATATTTTGAATTTACCACACGCCAAAATAAGTTAAAAAATGAACATCCTATGGGCTATCATTTTATGTTCCAATACCAGATTCCAGGATAATATTGTTAGCGTTTGTCCAAAATTTCTTATTACCATATTTGAATTTTTTTTGCTATTTATAGGAACAGTAAAATATTTATTATAATTGATTTTATTTTCCTAAAAAGATAAATTTCTTGACGGATTCTTTGTTGTTGGAAAATATGGTGGACCTCTAAAAATCTAGAATCTCTACTTCACACAAAGAATACATGAGTATCTTTAGGGAGAGAATTTATTCCCTCCATAAATTTTGTTTATATTAATAGATCGATATAGGTCAATTGATCAAAATCATATTATAATATATTATACTTCTTTTAATATAAATCTTTTTGTCCTCTAATTTTGTCGCCAAAATTTACTTTGTTAGTTTTTGTATGACACATTGCTACTTCGATCTCAACAAATATATTTTTTTTTGGCAGTTAAATTTTTTATTAATTTAGAAAAAAGAAAGAATTTATTAATAGTATGTAGGTACAAAAATGTTGCCAAGCCAAAACACAACCTGATAAACCTTCTCAAGAACCAGAAAAGACTACTATCCTATCTACTGAGAGAAGTGCACCTCCTAGGTAGGGTTTCTTCTTAAAGGGTATTTGGCTAAGCTTATAAGTTGGTTAAACTGTCTTATAAATTTGGCTTATCTATACGTTTGGTAAACACCCAAAATGCTTAGAAGCCAAGTGATTATAAGCTAAAATTAGTCCTGAGTTATAAGTTTGTCACCCTCAACTTATGGCTTTTTAGCTTATAAGCACTTTTAGTTTGACCAACACTTTTAATAGTTTATCCTTAATAACACTTTCTTATTCACAAAATAATTTTTCCAAAATAAATTTTCTGACTTTTTCTTCATTTTGTATTCGTTGTTAATTCTTTTCTTTATATTTTTTTTAATTTATAATCTTTTGAAAAAAATTCAAGGATATTTTAGTCATTATAACAAAAGAATAATTTATCAACACTTTTTTATCAAACAAATCAACTGTTTATTATCAATTTAAACACTTTTATCCAAACACGTAAATACGATAATCCAAACGGGCGCTTAGTCCCTAGGCAGGGGCGGATTTAAAGCAAAGGATACGGGTGTCACAATCCGAATTTCCCACCCTCAGAAGTCGTGATGACGCCTACTAGTGGAAGCTAGGCAAGTCTTCCATTTGAATTATTTAACTTTTTTCCCATTTAATCATTTAACAATCAACAACCAACATTAAATAAAGCAGCGGAATTTAATAAGCGGAAAACTAAAATGTAATATTTTAACAAAGATGCCAATACCAATCCATACAAAATTACCCAGAACTGGAGTCACAGTTTTACAGACGGTCTAAGAATATTACAAGTAAGGGTCCGAAAAATAAGTACAATACTATCTCGGAAATACATAAATGAAACAGGATGAAAGGATAGAAGGAGACGCCAAGGCTTGCGGACGCCTGCAGGACTACCTCGGATCTCCGAATGGACTAAAGGTAGCAACCCAAAGCTAAGGTCCGTAAGCTCTAGTATCAGGATCTGTACAAAGAGTGTAGTATTAGCACAACCGATCCCATGTACTGGTAAGTGCCTAGCCTAACCTCGGCGAAGTAGTGACGAGGCTAGGACCAGACTACCAAATAAATCTGTGCAGCTAAATCATATTCAACGGGAAAATAAAGCAGGAATGTATAGTTAAGGATGGGAGGGGGGAAGCATGCTGCGGAGAACCATCAAATGATAACAGAAGGACAGCAGGTAAATATAAGAAACACCAAAACTCAATTATAAACAAGAATCAGAAATCAAACAAGTGCACGACATCACCCTTCGTGCTTTTACTCTCGTCTTCACCATAAGAATCAATATAATCTGCATGGCATCACCTTTCGTGCTTTTACTCTCGTCCTCACCATAAGAATTAATCATAGTATAAGACTCAACAATAGAATTCATCACATAAGGCATGAACAATCTAAACGGAGTCACATTAATCATGGTATAAGACTCACGGGCATGCTTGATACTAACGTATAGATACTCGTAACTATGCCTATACGCCGTACTCAACAAATAATACATAGAAAATAGGACACAACCCCTAATCCCTCAAGCTAAGGTTAGACCAAACACTTGCCTCGATGCCACGAACACAATTCAAGCCTCAACTACTGCTTTACCTCTTGATTCCACCACCAATTCGCTTGTATCTAGCCACAAGATACTTAACTATCAATAAATATTAAATGAATCAATTCAAATGCATGGAAATAAGTTTTCTAAATTTCTCAAAAAGTCAAAAATCGACCCCGGGCCTGCTTGGTTCTAACCCAAAATTCGGACCAAAACCCGATTACCCATTCACCCCCGAGCCCGGATATATAATTGGTTTTGAAATCCGACCTCAATTTGAGGTCTAAATCCCCAAATTACAATATTTTTAGGTTTTACCCGAAATTCCCAATTCCACCATGAAAACCCCAGATTCTAGGATGAAATCTTGTAAAAAGAAGTTAAGGAGTGAAAGAAATAAGTTAAAAATCACTTACTAGTATTTTGGAGAAGAAAGATTGTTTGAAAAATTCCCACTCATGTTTTTAGGGTTTTGAAAAATGAAAAATAATTGAAAGTCCCGTTTAAATATACTCCTCTCAGACCCGCTCCGCGGACCGCACAAAAAGGACTGCGGTCGCGGAGCTCCACCGCGGACCGCAAGAAATCAAGCGCGGCCGCACAAGGGAAGCCTTGCACCACCACGGACCGTAACAATTCCCTCCGCGGTCGCGAAGTCCCCACCTCGGCCGCAAGAAATCACTATGAACCGCATAGTTTGGTTTAGAGGCCTGCAACTTCTCTGAACCTGCAACAGCTATGTTCTAAGTTTAAATCCACTCCGTGGCCTATCCAAAACTCACCCGAGCCCTCGGGGCTCCAAACCAAACATGCACGCAAGTCAAAAATATATCATACAGACTTGCCCATGCGGTCAAATCATCAAAATAACATCAACAAGTACGAATTAATCCTCAAATTCATTTAATTTTCTCAAGAACATCCAAAATCTCTATTTTCTCAAATGAAGGTCTGATTCATACTAAACGGACTCCGATTCTTACCAAACTTCACAGACGCATCTTAAATTTCATATTGAACCTTTATCGGGCTTCGGAATTAAAATACGGGCCCGATACCATAAATTTCACATATAATCAAATTTCCAAACTCTTATATTTTCAGTAAAATAATTTCTTTCAAAAATTTATTTTTCGGGCTTGGGACCTCGTAATTAGATTTCGGGCATACGCCCAAGTCCCATATTTTCTTACGGACCCTCCAGGACCGTCAAATCAATGGCCCGGGGCCGTTTACCCAAAATATTGACCGAAGTCAACTTAAATTCAATTCTAAAGGTCAAATTAGTATTTTCATCACATTTTAACATAAAAGCATTCTGGATATACGTTCGGAACATGCACGCAAATCGAGATGCAGAAAAGGAGGCTTCTAAGGCCTCGTAACACATAATTTACTCGTAAATGGAGTGATGACCTTTTCCTCCACCTCTAAAACAACTGTTCGTCCTTGAACGGACATAAGAAGAAAGTACCTGAGTCATAGAAAAGTTTGGGATAACGGCTCCACATATCGAACTCGGACTCCCAGATCGATGTCTCTGCAGGCTGACCTCTCCGCTGAACACGAAAAGAAGGGAAAATCTTTGATCTCAACTAACAAACTTGTCGGTCTAGAATAGTTACCGGCTCTTCCTTATATGACAAGTCCTTGTCCAACTAGACAGTGCTGAAATCTAACACGTGGTATAGATCATCGTGATACTTCCGAAGAAAGGACACATGAAATTCTGGATGCACGACTGATAAGCTCGACGGCAATGTAAGTCTGTAAGCCACCTCTACCATTCGATCAAGAATCTCAAATGGGCCAATGAACCTAGGTCTAAGCTTGCCCTTCTTTCCAAATCTCATCACGCCCTTCATAGGCGACACCCGGAGCAACACTCGCTCGCCAACCATGAATGCAACATCACGAACCTTATGATCAACATAACTCTTTTGCCTGGACTGAGCTATACGAAGCCTATCCTGAATGATCCTGACCTTGTCCAAGGCATCTTGTACCAGATCCGTACCCAACAACTGAGCTTCTCCTGGCTCAAACCATCCAACTGGCGACCGACACCGCCTACCATACAAAGCCTCATACGGAGCCATCTAGATGCTCGACTGGTAGTTGTTGTTGTAGGAAAACTCTGCTAAAATCAAAAATTGATCCTGCGAGCCTCCAAAGTCAATGACACAAACTCGGAGCATGTCCTCTAAAATCTTAATAGTACGCTCGGACTGCTCGTCTGTCTGAGGATGAAACGCTGTGCTCAACGCAACCCGTGTGCCCAACTCATGCTGAACTGCTCTCCAGAAATGTGAGGTAAACTGCGTACCTCGGTCCGAAATGATAGACACGGGCACACCATAAAGACGAACAATATCCCGGATATATATCTCAGCTAACCTCTCGAAAGAATAAGAGATTGCCACATGAATGTAATGCGCTGACTTGGTCAGCCTATCAACAATAACCCACACGGCATCGAACTTCCTCTGAGTTTGTGGGACTCCAACAACAAAGTCCATAGTGATATGTTGCCATTTCCACTCAGGAATCTCCATCTTCTGGAATAGACCACCAGGTCTTTGATGCTCGTACTTAACCTGCTAAAAATTTAAACATTGTGCCACATATGCAACATTGTCCTTTTTCATTCTCCTCCACCAATAATGTTGTCGCAAATCCTGATACATCTTAGATGTGCCGGGATGAATTGAGTATTGGGAACTATGAGCCTCCTCTAAAATCAACTTCCGGAGCCAATCCACATTAGGCACACAAACTCGACCATGCAGCCTCAAAACTCCATCATCTTCTAATGTAACCTGCTTGGCACCTCTGTGTTGTACCGTGTCTCTAAGGACACACAAATGAGAATCATCATACTGCCGATCTTGGATACGCTCAAATAAGGAAGAGTGGGCGACGGTGCAAGCTAATACACATATGGGCTCAGAAACATCCAACCTCACAAACTGATTGGCCAAATCCTAAACATCCAAAGTAAGCGGCCTCTCACCGACCAGAATATACGCAAGACCGCCCATATTGGCTGACTTTCTACTCAAGGCATCGGCCACCACATTAGTCTTTCCCGGATGATATAAGATGGTGATATCATAGTCTTTCAACAACTCCAACCACCTTTTCTGCCTCAAATTTAACTCCTTCTACTTGAACAAGTACTGTAGACTCTTGTGATCCGTGAACACCTCACATGCCACACCATACAGATAATGCCTCCAAATCTTTAACGCATGAAGAATGGCTGCTAACTCCAAATCATGAACCGAATAGTTCTTCTCATGAATCTTCAGCTGATGCGAAGCATAAGAAATGACCTTGCTATCTTGCATCAACACCGCACCAAGTCCAATACGAGATGCATCACAATAAACTGTATATGGCCTTGAACCCGTGGGCAAAATTAGCACTGCCACTGTAGTCAAAGCTATCTTGAGCTTCTGAAAGCCGCCTCAAACTCGTCCGACCACCTGAACTGGGCACCCTTCTGGGTTAACCTAATCATTGGGGCTGCAATAGATGAAAACCCCTCCATAAACCGATGGTAATAGCCCGCCAAACCTATAAAACTCCGGATCTTTATAGTTGATGCGGGTCTAGGCCAGTTCTTGACTGCCTCTATATTATTCGGATCTACCTGAATACCCTCTGCTGAAACAACATAACCCAAGAAAGCAACTGAACTCAACTAGAACTCACACTTCAAAACTTAGCATACAATTGATTATCTCTCAAAGTCTGAAGAAAAACTCAGATGTTGCTCGTGATCCTCCCAGATGCGGGAACAAATTAAAATATCATCAATGAAGACTATCATGAACGAATTCAAGTAAGGCCTGAACACTTGGTTCATCAAATCCATAAAAGATGTTGGGGTATTTGTTAACCCGAATGACATCACCAAGAACTCGTAATGCCCATACCAAGTGCGAAAAGCTGTTTTAGGGACATCAGATGCCCTAATCCTCAACTGATGGTAGCTAGATCTCAAGTCAATCTTCGAAAATACCCTGGCACCCAGAAGCTAGTCGAACAAATCATCAATGCTTGGCAATGGATACTTATTCTTGATTGTAACCCTGTTCAACTGTCGGTAATCTATACACATTCTTATCGATCTGTCCTTCTTCTTAACAAACAACACCGGCGCACCCTAAGGCAAGACACTAGGTCTAATTTAGCCTTTTTCAATCAAGTCTTGCAACTGCTCCTTCAACTCTTTCAACTCGGGCGGGGCCATACGCGGCGGAATAGAAATATGCTGAGTGCCCGAAGCCAAATGAATACAGAAGTCAATATCCATGTCGGGTGGCATACCCGACAGGTCTGAAGGAAATACCTCAGGAAACTCGCAAATAACAGACACAGAATCAATAGAAGGAACCTCGGTACTAGAATCACGAACATATGCTAAATAGGCCAAACACCCCTTCTCGACCATACGTCGAGCCTTCATATGTGAGATAACACTGCGGATAGAATGACCAGAAGTCCCTCTCCACTCTACACGAGGTAAGACCAGCAAGGCTAAGGTCACAGTCTTAGCATGACAGTCCAAGATAGCGTGGTAAGGTGATAACCAATCCATCCCTAATATGACATCAAAATCAACAATGTCCAAAAATAACAAATCTGCACGAGTCTCAAGACCCCCCATCACAACTATACACGAACGATGGACTCGATCTACCATAATATAATTATCTACCGGTGTAGACACATATACAGAAGCACTCAAAGAATTACTAGGCATGACCAAACACGGTGCAAAATAAGATGACACATAGGAGTACGTAGATCTTGGATCAAATAGAACTAAAGCATCTCTACTAAAGACCAGAACAGTACCTGTGATAAATGCATCACAAGCCTCGGCCTCAGGCATGGCTGGAAGAGCATAACATCGAGGCTGGGCCCTACCCCTCTGAACTACATCTCTGGGACGGCATGTTGCTGGATGGCCTCCACCTCTAGCGGCCTAACCTCCACCTCTAACACCTCTACCTTCACCTCTAGCACCTTTACCTCCATCTCTAGCTGGCTAAGCGGGCTGTGGAACACTCGGTGCCTGAACCATGGCACGGGAACACTGATGCTAAGAACTGCTCGATGCTCGAGGGCAAAATCTAGAAATATGGCCCATCTTACCACAAGTATAACAAGCCCTCGGCTGCTGAGACTGCTAACCCTGATGACCTGAATGACCACCCCAAAAACTCTGGAGTGGCGGTGCACTGATAGGAGCTGGTGGTGCACTGTAGGACTGCTGATCAGTGTAGGACTGCTGATCAGAATACTGCATATGTGGACCACGGCCACCTGAAGCATCGTGTGAAACCTGAAGTGCTGATTGAAAAGTCCTAGGAGGATGGCCTCTACCATACGAATCCCTACCTCCAGACGAGGCGCCATTGAATCAGTCTGAATGATGCGGCCTCTTGTCAAACCCCTGACCACCCCCCGCGATAGAACCATCTCAACTCTCCTGGCTACATTGGTCGCCTCCTGAAAAGAAATCTCACTCCCCGTCTCTTTAGCCATCTGAAGTCGAATAGTTTGAATGAGTCCCTTAATGAACCTCCTCACTCTCTCTCTCTCTCTCTCTCAGTGGGAAGTATCAGTAGAGCATGACGGGCCAAATCAATAGAACTTATCTGGTACTGAGTAACAATCATAGAACACTGCTGGAGGCGCTCAAACTGCCTCTGATAGATCTCTCTTTGAGTGATAGGAAGAAACTTCTCCAAAAACAGTTGAGATAACTGATCCCAAGTCAAAGCTAGTGACCCAACTGGTCTAGCCAAGCAATAATCCTCCACCAAGTCTTGGCGGATCCAGATAAGCGAAAAGTAGCAAAGTCAACCCCATTGGTCTCCACTATCCCCATGCTCCTAAGAACCTCATGACAGTTGTCAAAAAATTCCTGGGGATCCTCAGAATATGCACCGCTGAAAGTGGTATTGAAAAGCTTGGTAAACATGTCCAACCTCCACAAGGCATAAGCAGACATAGCTGCTCCATCACCGGTCTGAGCTACCACACCCGGCTGAACTGCTCTAACTAGCTGAGCTGTTAGAGTCTGAAACTGGGGAGCCATCTGCTCCAGAGTGTGAATAGCAGGAGTCTGGGCTTCTCCTCCAGCCTGGGAGACGGCTAGTGCTACAGGAAGCAAGCCAGCCTGGGCAACACTCTTCATAAGGCCCACTAGACAGACCAGAGCATCCTGGAGTACTGGGGTAGCAATGAAGCCCTCTAGGACCTCAGCTGGGCCGAAACCTCATTATCAAACTCAACCTGAGGCTCTGCTGCTGGAGCTGCTGCTCTAGGCTGAGCTCTGCCCTTACCTCGGCCTCTAGCACGGCCTCGCCCTCTGCCTCTCATGGGAGATGCTATTGGGAGCTCGGGCTGCTAATCAGTGGATGAGGAAGTGCATGTTCTCGCCATCTACAAAAGAACGGAGTAAAAATTCAATTAGTGCTAAGAAACCAAATCACACGACAGGAAAGAATAGATGTGAAGTTTTTCCTAACTCTGTAGTCTCTGGGAATAAATACAGACGTCTCTGTACCGATCCCTCAGACTCTACTTAACTTGTTGGTGAATTGTGAGACCTATGTAACCTAGAGCTGTGATACTAACTTGTCACGACTCAGATTTCCCACCCTCGGGAGTCGTGATGGAGCCTACTAGTGGAAGCTAGGCAAGCCAACTATTTGGCATATTTACCTTTTTCCCATTTAATCCTTTAACAATTAACAACCAATATTAAATAAAGCAACAAAATTTAATAAGCGGAAGACTAAAATGTAATATTTTAATAAAGATGGCAATACAATCCATACAAAACTACCCAGAATTGGACTCACAGTTTCACAGACGGTCTAAGAATATTATAAGTAAGGGTCCAAAAAATAAGTACAATACTGTGTCAAAAATACATAAATGAAACAGGATAAAGGATAGAGGGAGACGCCAAAGCCTGCGGACGCATGCAGGACTACCTCGGATCTCCGAATGGACTGAATGTAGCAATCCAAAGCTAAGGTCCGTAAGCTCCAGTATCAGGATCTGCACAAATAGTGCAGAGTGTAGTATCAGTACAACCGACCCCATGTGCTGGTAAGTGCGTAGCCTAACCTCGACGAAGTAGTGACGAGGCTAGGACCAGACTACCAAATAAACATATGCAGCAAAATCATATACATAGGGAAAATAAAGCAGGAACGTATAGTTAAGAATGGGAGGGGGGAAATATGCTACCGGAACCATCAAATGATAACAGAAGGACAACATGTAAATATAAGTAATACCAAAACTCAATTATCAACAAGAATCAGAAATCAAACAAGTGCACGACATCACCCTTCGTGCTTTTACTCTCGTCCTCACCATAAGAATCAATATAATCTGCACGGCATCATCCTTCGTGCTTTTACTCTCGTCCTCACCATAAGAATCAATATAATTGGCATAGAATTGTACATCGTATTGCACGGCATCATCCTTCGTGCTTTTACACTCTTCCTCACAAAATCATACACGACGTCACCCTTCGTCCTTTAACACTCTCTTACTAAAATAATGCACGGCATCACCCTTCGTGCCTTAACACTCTTTCACCAAAATAATGCACGGCATCACCCTTCGTGCTTTAACACTCTTCCTCACCCAAACAACAATCATAAGCAATGAGGGCAAGGGAACAAATAAAGCACAATAAAATCCTGGTAAGGGAATAATAGTTCAACAATTGAATCTCGGCAAGGGAACAATATTAAAACATCAACATCCCGACAAGGGGGATAGCATTAAAATCAACAATATCTTGGCAAGGGAGTCAAGACAACAATCCTCTCCTCTTTTTCACATTTACTTCACAACCCACTTCACAATTTGAGCTAATGCTCTATAAGGCTCGATTGCCAATTATACTTCCACAATTCATTATACAACTTGAGCCAATGCTCTTCAATATTCAAATACCACTATTACTTCCACAAGCTTTACTCAACAATAGAATTTATCACATAAGGCATGAACAATACAAACAGAGTCACATTAATCATGGTATAAGACTCACGGGCATGCTTGACACCAACGTATAGATACTCGTCACCATGCCTATACATCGTACTCAACAAATAATATATAGCAAATAGGACACAACTCCTAATCCCTCAAGCTAAGGTTAGACCAAACACTTACCTCGATGCCACGAACATAATTCAAGTCTCAACTACCGCTTTACTTCTTGATTCCACCACCAACTCACTTGTATCTAGCCACAAGTTACTTAACTATATCAATAAATGCTAAATGAATCAATTCTAATGCATGGAAATAAGTTTTATAAAGTTTTCCCCAAAAAGTAAAAAATCGACCCTGGGCCAGCTTGGTCCAAACCCGAAATTAGAATCAAAACTCGATTACTCATTCACCCTCGAGCCCGGATATATAATTGATTTTGGAATTCGACCTTAATTTGAGGTCTAAATTCCCAAATTTTATTATTCTTAGATTTTACCCAAAATTCCCAATTTTACCATGAAAACCTAGATTCTAGGATGAAATCTTGTAAAAAGAAGTTAAGGAGTGAAAGAAATAAGTTAAAAATCACTTACTAGTATTTTAGGGAAGAAAGATTGTTTGAAAAATCGCCTCTCATGTTTTTAGGATTTTAAAAAATGAAAAATAACTGAAAGTCCCTTTTAAATATACTCCTCTTAGACCCTCTCCGTGGACCACACAAAAAGGATTACGGCGACGGAGCTCCATCGTGGACCGCAAGAAATCGAGCGCGGCCGCAAAAGGGAAGCCTTGCCCCACCGCGGACCGCACAATTCCCTCCGCGGTCGCGAAGTCCCAACCGCGGCCGCAAGAAATCACTGCGGACCGCATAGTTTGGTTCAGAGACCTGCGACTTCTCTGACTACAGCAGCTATGTTCTAAGTCTAAATCAACTTCGTGGCCTATCCAAAACTCACCCGAGCCCTCAGGGCTCCAAACCAAACATGCACACAAGTTCAAAAACATCATATTGACTTGCCCCGTGATATCAAATCATCAAAATAACATCAACACCTACGAATTAAGCCTCAAATTCATTTAATTTTCTCAAGAACATCCAAAATCTCTATTTTCTCAAATGAAGGTCTAATTCATACTAAACGGACTCCGATTCTTACCAAACTTCACAGACGCATCTTAAATGTCATATTGAACCTGTACCGAGCTCCGAAACTATAATATGGGTTCGATACCATAAATTTCAAATATAATCAAATTTTCAAAAACTCTTATATTTTCAGTAAAACAATTTCTTTCAAAAATTCATTTCTCGGGCTTGAGACCTTGGAATTCGATTCCGGGCATAACGCCCAAGTCCCATGTTTTCCTACGGACCCTCCAGAACCGTCAGATTACAAGTCCGGGTCCGTTTATCCAAAATGTTGACCGAAGTGAACTTAAATTCAATTCAAAACGCCAAATTAACATTTTCATCACATTTCCACATAAAAGCATTTCGGATATATGTTCGGATCGCGCATGCAAATTGAGGTATATCAAAGTTGCTACATTTTTATCCAGTCATGCAGGCGGAAAATAAGATTTAATTTAAGGCTAAATAGACATCAATTATAGCTAATAACGCAGTGCTGTTTTTGATAACATCCATTTGAAACCAGGGCTACAGTTACTTAAACATGAAGTAGGTTTCTAACAGCCACGTTCCCCTAAATGTGATAAAAGAAAGTAATGAGATTAAGAAATTGTTATAATGAGATCTTTACTTACTTCATTAGGCTTTAATTTTTATCAATTTCAGACTGCTCTATAATTTTGATTTCTTAATACGTACCTATGCTTTGCACGGACACTTATCATCAATTAATTTAGAGAACCAACTGTACTGAAGCATCCTTCTACCTTCTCTAATATTATTAACAAGTATTTCTTGATATATCTTTTTTCCTTGTCACTCTTTTTAAATTTGTTTCTCTACTTTTTCTCACATGTTTATGACTAATGAGTGACAATTCCACATTGATCTGTTGTTAGAACACTAGTACTTTGATAGGCACTAGGCACTTTTCAAGCAGGATCAATCGTGCATTTTACCATGTGCCTACTTGTCCTTATTTAATAAATGAATTCATTTGATAATCAAATTTAATAAGTATGTGCTCTAAGAGTTATCGAGATATTAAAAATTGTCACTTCTTAAACCGGGGACAATAAGTTCAAGCCGTGAAAATAATACCTTACAAAAATACAATATAAAGTTATGTACAATAGACCTAATTTAATTTGACTCTTCCTTGAAGAATTTATGAGATGTATCTGATGTTTAGCTTAAAGCATATATATTTGTATGTATATCGGCTCATATTTTACTTTTGTTTCATGGATTTAGGATGTGAAATGTGTTGATTTATATTAATTTGATGTGTTTTATGTGTAGGAATGATTCGGGAACAATTGGGAGCGAAACGCGTAAGATTTGAGCCAAAACGAATGAAACCGGAAAACTTGCGAACCTGTGGCGCCAAAAATAGTAGCTAAAAATAATGGGGCGCCGTGGAGGGCGCCTGGCACTATCCAGGGCGCCGGTGACGTGAAATATCTCCAATTTTGCCCGGGACAAGGTTATTTCGGCCCTAGACCTACCCAACACATATAAAATCAAGACTAAACCTATTTTTGAAGGGGGAGACGCCACTTTGGAGGAAAGATACACACGAGATCGTGAGGAAGCGGAGAATTCTCAGTTTTCTTCATCTTTTTCTAGTATTTCCAATTGATTCAACACTTATGCAATTGTTTGATTACATCATGAGTGGCTAAACACCCATTTTTCTGGGGTTGTGATTTAGCCATGAATATTATTGTTTGATATTGGCTTGACCTTGATTATAATTCACTAATATATGATTGTTTCTTCAATTTTATGCTTAATTTCTTAATTGTCTGGCCAGCAGTTAGGTTCTATTTACTATTTATGCTATGCTTGGGAAAGTCGTGTTTAGATTAGAGAAGAATTAAAGAGAGCGTGATCTTAACCCTTAGGAGGAGCGGATTTATGGTTAGGATAGGAATATACCTAGTCACCATGCTTAATTAAATATCGTAATCTTACTGCGTTCTTAATAGATTGATTTCATAAGAATATAGGCGTTAACTATTGAGAATAGGTGAGTAGTACTTCGGGAGAAGGCTATGAGAGCATTTATCGATTAATTAGTAACCATGAGTGAATTATATGAAGGGGAGAGTTAATTAGAACACAATACGAATGGTGAATCGATCACAACCCTGGAATATTTGTCTCTACTGAATATACAACAATCAATTCGTTACTTGATAATTTAGTTATTATTTAGAATTGTAGTATAATATAATCATCTTATTGGACTTTGATTTTAGCTGGATTAAATAACAATTTTAGTGATTTAGTGAGTAGTTTATACAAGTCTCTATGGGTTCGACACTCAACTTATCATTATATTACTTGTCGACCAAGTATACTTGCGTGTGCGTTTGGGAGCAACAAGTTTTTGGCGCCGTTGTCGGGGACTTGAATATAAACTACTTTCTAGTTTTTGCTTTAATTGTTTATTTTGTATAGTCTAACGTTACTTGATTGTTGCTCTAATATCAGAAACTTTGATTGAATGCGTAGGGTCAAAAGCCAGGATAGACTCAACGGCTTTGACCCCGAACCTGAGAAAACATTTCACAGGAGGTTGAGGGAAGCAAGGGATACAAACAATATTCAAGCACTCATTCAATTTCCTGTGAACATGGCATAGGAGCAACATATGGCTGTTCAAGAGGTATCAATGCCCAGTATTGCTAATGTTACCTCCAGCATAGTGAAGCCTAGAATCACTGGGCACTTTGAGCTGAAACAAAGCATGATCCAACTACTTCATGCAAACGGGCAGTTTATGGGTCTTCCGCACGAGGATCCACAACAGCATATTCTGAACTTCTTGGAGATTAGTGATACTTATATCACTAACGGGGTCACTCCAGATTATGTGAGGTTCACACTTTTTCCATTCTCTCTGTCCGCCGAAGCTAAGCGATGGCTAAAGGCAAAACCAGCTAATTCCATTACATCATGGAATGATTTGGCAAGAAAATTTCTGGCAAGGTTCTTCCCTTCAGGCAAAACTGCAAAGATCAGAAGTGAAATAGTTGCCTTCAAACAGAAAGCAGGAGAATCTTTATACTCAGCTAAGGAAAGGTTCAAAGGGCTACTCAGAGACTGTCCTCATCACAATCAGATGAATGAAGTGTTAGCTCACACTTTTATAGAAGGGCTCCATCCCCAAACAAAAATTGTAGTAGATGCTGCAGCTGGAGGTCAAGTATTGGAGAAAAGCTTTGATGAAATTTATGCATTATTGAACAAATTCTCCAAGAGCAATCTGGATTGGCAAGGAGATATGGGTATGAACATGGTACAAAAATCACCAGGGGTTCTCGAATTAGATGTTGTCTCAGCATTGTCAGCACATGTCTCTACACTAACCAACCAAGTCAATCAGATGACCATGATCATTAACAAGCAACAAGCCCAGCCAGTGCAACAAGTTTAAATATTTTGTGAAGTATGTGGAGAGGGTCACATGAACAATCTAAAAACAGCAAATCCAGAGTCTGTATATTTTGTGGGTAATGCAAATCAAGGCCAAACAAATCAGTATGGGGACACCTACAATCCCAACTGGAGGAATCACCCAAACTTCTCTTGTGGTGGAAATCAAGGCAATCAGAATCAATACCGGCCTCAAGTACCCCAACAAAAATCCAGACCATCTCAGGCTGAACAACAAGCTAGCCTTAAGGAGATGATGAAGAAATTGATGGCTGACCAGCAAGCCCTCAATCAGAAATTAATAGCAGATCAACAAACTTTCAATCAGAAAATAATGGTTGATCAGCAGGCTCAAGCCGCAACACTGCAAAATTTGGAGCACCACGTGGGCCAACTTGCCAAAGCCCAAAATACTAGACCAATAGGGGCTCTTCCTAGTGATACTGAGCCCAATCCTAAATCTCAAGTTAATGCGGTTACCTTGGGAAATGGAAGAGCATTAGAATAAGTTCCAATGAAAAAGAAGTATACAGCTCATCCTCAAGGAAAATTAGTTCCCAAGCCAATTGAGGGGAATGAGAAAGATGATAAAGGACCTGAGCCAGTAATTGAGACTAGGCCACCACCTCCGTTTCCACAAAGAAAGCAGAAGCAAAAACATAATGCTAAGTACAAGAAATTCTTAGATATTTTGAGCCAAGTGAGTGTGAATTTTCCTTTGGTGGAATTTTTCAAGAAGTGCCTAAGTATACAAGGTATCTCAGAGATATTGTGGCAAACAAACGAAGACATGCAGAGTTCGAAACAGTTGCACTTACTGAAGAGTGCAGTGCTAGAGTTCAGAGTAAACTTCCTCCTAAGTTGAAGGATCCTGGGAGTTTCACAATTCCTTTGTCTCTTGGAAAAAAAGAAGTTGGTAAAGCCCTGTGTGATTTAGGGGCTAGTATAAATTTGATGCCATCCTCCTTGTTCAAGCAACTCAGATTGGGGGTGCTTAGACCTACTACAATCACTTTGCAGTTAGCAGATAAGCCACTAGTCATGCCAGAAGGGATTATTGAGGATGTGTTAGTTCGAGTCGGAAAGTTTATCCTTCCTGATGATTTTATTGTTCTTGATTACGAGGCAGATGAGGAAGTGCCCATTATTTTGGGGCGACCATTCTTAGCTACTGGTGGAGCAATTATTGATGTGAGGGCAGGGAAGTTAAAAATGAGAGTTGACAATGAGGAGGTCACTTTTAATGTGTACAGGGCACTTAAGCTCCCTAAGTATTATGAGTACTTGCACATGATTATTGTGGTAGAATCGAAGGGAAAAGAGCACGAGCATAATCAGTATGTGAATTATAGTGATCCAGATGGGACAACTGAGTTAGAGGAGGTGGTATTTCCAGCTGAGCGTGTTAAGATGATTAAGAAAAAAGCCAGAGTTGAAAGAGGAGACCTTCCGAGAGCATGCAAAAAGGCTAGAATTCATGGGGGAAAGAAGAAGAGAAAATGCCCAGCCTGAGCAGAGTAGCAGAGTCGTGCCACGACTATAAATAAGGCACTTGTTGGGAGGCAACCCAACCTGTATATCTTCCTTTTATTGATTATTTTTCTAGTGTCAAGTTTTGTGTTGTTTTTATTTTACAGAGTAGGGGAAGTCTGAGTACCCAAAGTTGAAGCTGAGGAGCATGTTTGAGCTTAAGTGTGGGGTCATCCTGACCCTTAATATTGAGAATCATGTCCGAGCTAGGCCTGAGAGGGTCTCAGGGAGTATTTATCACCCTTGTTTTAATATTTCTCTATGATCATGCATCGAGGACTATGCATAATATAAGTGTGGGGTGGGAAAACTACTTTATGAAGTGTAATTGTATAAAATTATTATTTTTTCAGAACTTATAGTAGACATAGTCTAGGTTAAAATAATAAAATAAATAGAAACGAAAATTGAAAAAAAAATTAGAAAAAGCTCGGACTTTTTCCGACGATGGATATTTTGGAAAATTTTCTTAAGGGATAAAAGTCCGATTTAAAAACACCAAAAAGATTTTTTTGTTTTTTCTGGAATAGTTAGGTAGTATTCCTTGGTTTTTCTTTGAGCACCGGTTATTTTCCAAGGATGTAGCTCAAACCGGGCACTTTAATTTCTTTTTAGGAGTAGTTTAGGAAGAAACTGAGTCGTTCTGAGATACTCATTGACATGGTTGATGTTGGCACACTAGGCTATGATATACATTCTATATTTCTGTGTAATTGGTTTGAATTGTGAAGTCTAAGTAAAGGAAATAGCCTATCTTGTGATGCTCTCTCTCAGTTGTTTGACTCGTATGCCACATAGTGCATTATTGCTTAAATTTCTTAATTATGTGTGCTTGGTTGACTTGAGAGTTGAACAAAACCCTCTTGATTGAGTCATGTGCAACGTGTGTGTGAGGATTTGTGATTTTCTGTGCTATCATGTGTAGTCTAGAACTTGCCCCGTGTGTTAATTGACGCGAATTTATAAATTGTTCTAATATAGGAGATGACGTATGAATTTTCTTGCTTGATCATGGATGTGCTTGTCGCATAAAAATAAAGTTTTCCATTGCTAGCCCTTTTGAGCCTATAGACCTTTCTTTTGGCACCCACATTACAAGTCATTCCCCATTTTATTCTTAATTTGATATTGATTGAACATTTATCTCCTAAGGCACTTGGTCGTTAAAAGAAGTAGGGTTAGAAATTGGGGAGTATCTTTTGAGTGGAACCATGGAAGGGCCCGTTGGTGCACTAAAATTGAAATTAAAGGTCATTAGTCGGTGAACTTTAATGTATAGAGTGTGTGAAGAAAAAAGAGAAATAAAAACGAAAATTGAAAGAAAAGAAAAAAAAGGATAATGAAAGGGTGTAGAAAAATAAACACCTCCAATTCTTATTGAGAACTCTCCGGCATGAAAACAAAAAAGTTTGATTTGTGCTAGTAAAAAGTATAGAAGTGCTTAATTGAAAAGGGGCTATGTTGTATAGGGTTTGTAGCAAGTGAATTGGTTGAGAAGAGTATGTGCTTGAATTGTAAATGTAGTGTATTAAAGTACTCAGGAGGGTTAGCCACTCTTTCTAAATATATCTTACCCGTCCCTTAGCCTACATTACAACCTAAAAGTCCTAATTTGTGACGACCCAAAGGGTCATCACCTGTTTTCTCTTTCATTCCGTGCTTCCGAGGCCTTGAAAACCTCATTTTTTACTTGCCTCGATTTGCGTGCGCAGTCCGGGCACATAGCCAAAAAGCTTATATGTTAAATTCTGTGAAAATTTCAAAATGTGGCTTTAAAATGATTAAAGTTGAGTTGGGTCAACATTTTGGGTAAACGGACCCGGACCCAGACCCGTGATTGGATGGTCCCGGAGGGTCCGTAGGAAAATATGGAACTCGGGCGTATGCCCGGAATCGAAGTTCAAGGTCCCGAGCCCGAGAAATAAATTTTGAAAAGAAATTGTTTTTCTGAAATTTATTTGGAAATTTGAAATGAAAATGGATTAGAAAGCGTTGGTATCGGGCCCGTATTTTGGTTCCGGTAAGCGCTTCCTGTGAAATTTGGTTGAAATCGAACGTCATTTGACGTGTTTCGGACCTAAAACTCTAAGTTTGTAAGTTTATGAAGTTTGATGAAAAAGTGATAATTTTGAGGTTTGATTCCTCGTTTATGATGTTATTTTGGCGATTTAATTGCATGGTTAAGTTCGTAGGATGTTGTTGAGTTAGTGTGTGTATTTGGTTAGGAGCCCCGAGGGCTCGGGTGTGATTCGAATGTGTTTCGGGATGGTTTTACCCTTAGGAAAAAATTGCAGAATCTGTTGTTGCCCAGTTCTTTGTTCTATGCAATCGCATAGTGTGTTCCGCGATTGCATAGTGTAAAGTCTCAGGAGTCCAGTTTGTGCTATGCGATCGCATTGCCTCATTCACGATCGCAATGATCAACCAACTCCTTCTATGAGATCGCACCCTTCTCTATGCGATCGCAGTGTACAAAAACCCAGCCCCCATCTTAGCCTTATATGCGATCGCATTCACCAACCCATGATCGCAGTGCCCAATCAGCCTTACCCTATGCGATCGCATCCCCTGTTCTGCGATCGCATAGGGCATTTTTGTCCAATTATTTTAAAAGCTTAAAAACAGAACAGTGACGGGAAATTTCACAGAATACACATGAGTTCATCTTCTCCACAGCCCATAGGCGATTTTTAGAGCTCTTCTTCACCAAAGCTTCTTGAGTAAGTATTATTTAACTTATTTCCTTCATTTTCCTTCATCATTTATCCAATTCCTAGGCTCAAATCATGTAAGCTGGGGTTGAAATTGGGGGAAAAGGGTAGAATTAGGGCTTTTCGATTTTCTTTGATTTAGACCTCGTCTTGGGGTCGACTTTGAAAACAAATTATATATCCGGGCTCGTGGGGGAATGGGTAACATGGAATTGGTTCGAGCCTCGGGTTTTGACCAAGTAGGCCCGGGGTCGATTTTGGAATTTTTGGAAGAAAGGTTGGGAATCTATATTTAGGCATTGGGTTTGATTTTTTTAGCTATTATTAATGCTATAAAGTCGTTATTTCATAGATTTGATTAAGTTGGAGTCGAATTCGAGAGGGAAAGCAGTTGTTGTGGATTGATTTAGCCGTGGAAGTTGAGGTAAGTGTTTGGTCTAACTTTGGCTTGAGGGAATAGGAATAGAGTCTTATTTGCTAATTGTTATTTGTCGAGTACGGTGTATAGGCGTGGTGACGAGTATCTATACACTGGTGTTGAGCATGACCGTGAGTCATGAATTGCTAAATAATCGATGCTTAATTGTTGTTTATGAGGACTTGGCTGGAAATCTTTAAACACTGTGCCAGTAATTGTTGGGACTGAGCATTGATTTAAATGTGTTAAGTAGAAACTGAATAA
This sequence comes from Nicotiana glauca, assembly GCA_026770625.1. NCBI lineage: Eukaryota > Viridiplantae > Streptophyta > Magnoliopsida > Solanales > Solanaceae > Nicotiana > Nicotiana glauca. The sequence goes on along the minus strand of MU696457.1, from coordinate 83,084 downwards.
GTTTGGTTATAGCTGGATCTCCCTTGCCGGGATAGTTTATTATATTATCTTGTTCCCTTGTCGGGATAGTTTATTATATTATCTTGTTCCCTTGCCGGGATAGTTTATTATATTATCTTGTTCCCTTGCCAGGATAGTTTATTATATTATCTTTTTCCCTTGCCGGGATAGTTTATTATATTATCTTGTTCCCTTGTCGGGATAATTTATTATATTATCTTGTTCCCTTGCCGGGATTATTTTGTGTATTGTGTTGAAAGAAATGGGATCATGTGGCACGCCGACCACGAGATATTATGAAATGGGATCGTGTGGCACGCCGACCACAAGATATTATGAAATGGGATTGAGTGGTACGCCTACCATATGATATTATGAAATGGGAGCGAGTGGTACGCCTACCACGTGATATTATGAAATGGGATCGAGTGCTACGCCTACCACGTGATATTATGAAATGGGAGCGAGTGGTATGCCTACCACGTGATATTATGAAATGGGAGCGAGTGGTATGCCTACCACGTGATATTATGAAATGGGATCGAGTGGTATGCCTACCACATGATATTATAAAATGGGAGCGAGTGGTACGCCTACCACGTAATATTATGAAAAGGGATCGAGTGGTACGCCTACAACGTGATATTATGAAATGGGAGCGAGTGGTACGCCTACCAC
>MU696457.1:54485-74665 GCA_026770625.1 Nicotiana glauca | reverse complement strand
CCCCCCCCCCCAGGCCAAACCCCACTCCATCGTCTCTCTCAGAGACTCGAACGAACCCCCTGTAACGCCATCGCCATCCGCCGCCGGAAATCGCCTCACGGCGGCGGGCAACTCCCAAACCACTCCATCTTCACACCATAGAACCACCAAACCATCCCTTCCACGAATCCACTACCCTTTTTCTTCGAATCATCACCAGCGTCTTCGAATCTTCAATCGAAGATCAGTCCAAAAACCCTAGCTTGTCCAATTACCCCCAAACTAACACCATCTCCTCACCTCAACCTCCCCGTCTCCGTGCCACCCTCAGCTCCCCTCAAATCGACCTGGAACCTGTCGAATATCAATTTAAGCCAAGTATAACAGTTGAGCAACCGTGCTAGAACCACGGAACTCGGGAATGCCTAACACCTTCTCCCAGGTTAACAGAATTCCTTATCCGGATTTTTGGTTCGCGGACTGTAATATAGAGTCAAATTTTTCCTCGATTCGGGATTCAACCGGTGACTTGAGACACCATTAATCTCCCAAGTGGAGACTCTGAATCTTAATAATAAATCCCGTTTTGATTGTCCTTTAATTGGAAAAACTCCCTCTATTATACCCTTCCCGAGGGTGCATTAGGTAAAGAGGAGGTGTGACAGCTCTGGCGACTCCGCTGGGGAGAAACCCAGAACCACTGGTTCAAGGTTAGAAATTCGAGCTTGGAATAATTGTTGTATTTGGCTTATTTATTATCTGATTTTTATTTGATATTTTGGCTTAAATGTGCTAAATGTTGTTTTTTTTACCGCTTTGATAATTTTTGAAATGTGTATATAAACTGTCTTCTCATGCACCCCCTCTGAGTCTTCTTGAAATTAAAATTGGGTATTTGCTTGATATAGCCCGCTTTCTTTGAGATAGCCAAGGTGATTGGCACCCGGTGAAGGATTTTAGTCACACATGTTTTAGGCGGGGAGCACCACCAGTTAAGCCAGAAAGCAATGCTACCGGTACACTGACTCTCCTCAGTTCGAGTTGTCCGCTCGAGTAAACCAGTCTAGATACTTTCTCCAATAAGATTTGAACATAGAAGAACAAACCTCATGCTAGATATCCCTAGTAGGAACGTTTTGTTTTCATCACGTACATTTGACCTTGGAGATTCAACAAAGGGTTGGATCTGTCTAGGACAGGTGTACCTGAAATAAAAAGACCAATATGATGCATCCTATTTTCTACTTGTGCATTCATTTGCTTCGGATTTGCATGTTGACCGGTTTATAAGGAAAATTTAGGAAAATTGCAGTTTGAGGGTAAAGAGAGTTAATTGCGTGTTTTGAAAAAAAAAAGTCCAAATAGTGTCGAAACTCTGCCCAATCATTTTTGAGAAAAATGAAAAAAAAATTTAAAAATACTTTATTTATTTTCCAATAAAATGAAAAAAAAATCCTGTTTTCAAAAATAGCTTGTTTATTTGCCAATGAAAAAAAAGTAAAAGAAAAATAGTTGGTTTTAATTACCAATGAAAAAAAAGGGGTTGTGTCTTGCTTTCAAGAATAGTTGGTTTTATTGGCCCGAACTACGCCGGTTTGATTCTCACCGGATGTGAGATACGTAGGCAACCCTCACCGGGTCCGAAATTAATATTTTCGTCATGAATAACTCCGGTGATGCCGTTTTCATCAAAAATAGCCGAATGTTCCCGAAAGGGATGCCAGAAGGCTAATTTTGCATAAACAGCCACCTTTGGGTCATTTTTTTAGATTTTTGGCTGGTTGACCCGCACAGCCTTAAAATCTTCGTCCCCGAAGTGCTGAAAGGTCGTGTTTGCAAAAATAGGTCTTTTGTTTTAATTTGAAAAACAAGAAAAAAAGATTCAGTGGGCAAGTGAATGCCGTTTTGATTTTTGGTCAAAATAAGCCGAGCAAGCTTCGGCAGTGTATTTAACCATTCTTGCCGAGATAGCCTTAGAGTATCTTTCAGTTATCGAAAGGCTGTTTTCATAAAAGAACGGACAAGTTTGTAAAAGTTTCATAAAATAGATCCTCCCCGGCCTTAAGATTCATGAGAAATTGGGAAGGGGCCACGTTTGCAAAAATAGCCATTTGGTTGAAATTGGCAAACAGGGAAAGGAAGATGGCCGTTTGTTTTTGAGTTTGTAAATCTTTTGATTAGGATATGTGGGTTGTTTGATTTTCAAGGTTGTAGGTCATCTTTAAACCTTTGAAACCCAGTCCGTTTTATTATGAACAATGAAAATTCCAAAAAAAAACGTTTCATTGTTGTTTACCTTTCATTTGTCAGAACTACGCACGGTCTGATTCATGCGGGGACATGATACGTAGTCAATCCACATAAGATTCGACCACCACTAAAAAGAAAATAAAAAAGGGGGAAAAATAGAAAAACAAAAAGGAAAAAATAAAGAAAATAAAGGAAAGTTTGGGAAGCACAAATACAAGAAGCCGGAATAACGCACGTAACTGAAGCAAGTGCATGATGGAGAGGGTTAACTGCCTAAGTGCATTGCATCCCTGATGTGTGTTTACCTATCTGTCAAATGCCCTAACGCTAACGTGATGGCTTCATTTTGTTGTATTCATATCAGAAAGGTGGTTGGTTGTGGTTCTAGAGTAACTCTTTCCTGCAACACAAAGGCAAAAGACAATGGCAGAGAACCTTAGAACTGAGTGTGTTGGTACCAATGCCCGACAACAGCTGGTTGAACAGAACAACGGGTGGATAGAAGGAGTGAAAATGTTGAGACAGCATGTGGCAGACATGTATCAGGCATGGATGGCTGGGAAAGCACCACCCCCGCCACCACCTAGCTTTTTGGACTCTGTCCTTACCCAAACACCGAACACAATGCCAGATGATCCCCCGCACTCTCCATATCTACCCGCCTATCACAGCTTTCCCAGCCACCCGAGTAGCTCCATCACTCGTCACCCAGCTATATTTTCCCAACGCTACTCCCCTCACCAACACTACTTCTCTCCACGGGACCCCCAAAATCATACCTCACTTTCCAAATACCCAGCTCCACAAAATGCCATCCATCCCCTCGAGCATACCGAAAGCCTCCTAGATCAGGTTTTAGGCCAAATCAGGAATTTAGGAATGAGAGGTTGCTGAAATGAGAAAAAGCTCTCACCCCTATCGGAGAATCTTATGAAAGTCTGTTTGAAAGGCTAAAGCATGCTGGCCTGCTTGACCCGCTCCCCGGATATACTCCAGATCCACGTGCAAGAAGCTTTGATCCTACTGCACGATGCGCATACCACTCCAATGTCCGAGGGCACAACATTGAGAGCTGTCGTTCATTGAAAAGAGAAATAGAAAGAATGATTCACGAAAGAGTGATTGTGATCGACGACGGTAGTGTAGAGCGTGTGAATCCTCTTGGGATATTGACTGAAGATGAAGATGTTGAAGATGCAAAGCTCAGTGGCTAAGATACCGTGTTTGGTAATAGGGAAGACTCTCCATTCCTTGGTCAGTCGGAGTAGAGCTTTTGGTGGTTTATTTTGTGGTCATTTGTGTTTGTCCGGTTTATTCTAAGGTTGAGATCTAGGTATTGTCTTGTGTCCTTCCATTTGTCATAGCGGTTTGCTTAGTTTTGTCTAGGTTTTGTTTCAGGGTTGTACTCTGGTTTGTTTTGCTTGTTTTGATTGTTCAAACCGCTTCACTGTTAGTCTAATGCAAATTTCGGTCCTTTATTATTTCCAGTCATCTTCTTTGTTTAGTTCTTTTTACCCTTTTGTTGTGTCTTTTGTTCAAACACTGATTCTAGTGACATGACATGCGCACACAGTCTGGGCCTAATCTTAAAATTTAATCATAAAACCACTGGGAGATAATCGGGACACTTAAAGGAAATCAGAATAGTTTGAGATCATTTGAAGCCCAAACCATGTGAAACTGGGGTAAGTAAAACATAAAGAAAACCATAAAGGCAAGCTGGCCAAATTGACATGGGGTCGTTCATGATAATGAGTGTGAGAGTGTGGTCCAACAATGCGTTAAAAATGACAAATGAAAAGGTAAATGTGCGGATATGGCACAATCAGAAGATATGGCAAATGTTAATCGTGTTGTTTGTTTTTGGAATGTTTTGAAGATTGGAATGACGAAGGCATTTTATTATGCTATCCAAACTCTTTATCCTTCGTCAACCCTTTGAGCCTTATTTGTTTTCTTTCATACCCCTCGTTCAGAATCAGTAGCAAAGACTAGAAACACAAAAGATAAAGAAAAAGAAAAAAAACAACAAAAGAGAAAAAGAGATAAAGAAAAAAGAAAAAAAAGAAAAGAGAAAAAATAATAATAAGTGAAAAGGAAAAACTAGAACAAGAAGGAATTCAGAACTACGTTTGACCTGATTCCTCAAAGAGGATACGTAGGCGCTTCACGGCTCGGTCATAGTGACAAAAATAAAAAAATCCCCAAGCAAGAAACTGGGGCAAAGATTGTATTTGTTATAAATAAATCTAGTTCCGAAGGTTGTAATTTTGAACCCAAAATTGATGCATTTTTGAGCCTTTAATACCCTTTCTTTCTAGCCTATCCAAAATCCCACATTACTGTCCAAAGAAAGACCTTCTGATCAGTCTTCAAAAGATGCCAAGTCAGACAAATGAGAGAGTCTTATCGGTGAACATAACACTCTGATCCCCAACAGAAAAGACTCTGATCCCCAGCAGAGAAGATATATGAGAGAGTCTTATCGGTAACACCCCAATCCCCAGCTAAAAAGTAATATAAATGAGAGAGTCTTATCGGTGAAAACCTTCACGGGCACCATAAGGCGATGAAAGCTGAGAGAAAAACCAAAATGAAAGAGGCTTGATAGTGAAAACCCTTCGGGCACTACAAGTCGAATAAAGATTGAGAATCAGATGGAAATTACCAGACATAAATTGTGAAAGGCGATTAACGACGGAGGATAGGCCACATGTGCATGTCATGACCAGTAGAGTTGGTATCCGCGTTTGATAGGTTTTTATAGTTTTTCTTATTAGAGAGTCATCTTTTTCCTTTGTCTTTTATTTTTGTTCCTTTTATCCTTCTCCTTTCATCGAAAAATTCCCCAACAGAGTCTGTTTGGTCAAAACAAGTGAGAAATGACTTCAAAATCTGCCATCAGCTTTCCAGTTATGCAAGACGAGATCTGAATAGTACATCCAAGTGGTATAAGTCAGGAAGTAACAAGCGCAAGGCCAGTGTCAAGAAGGATATTCCCCAGCAAGAGGAGATTGACAAAGGGATGGACCAGTGTCAAGATGGATATCCCTAGGAAAAATCGAAGGTTATAGACCTCAAGGCCAAGGCTAGTGGACAAATCAAGGAAGAACAACGCAGAGAGCGATGGGCAAAATTTGGAAAGTCATATGAGACTCAATGGTGGGGGAAATGCCAGTTCACGAGCTATACCACAAAAAGAAGAGGGATATCCCCAACAGAAAAGGTATTTTCAGGGACACGGATGAACGAAGAAAGTGGTTTATCAGCAAAACATTGCAAAATATTCAAGGGGAACCAGCTGTCATGGAAAAGATACGGGGTCAGGATACAAGTGGAAAACAACGGTGAGAGGTTTGTGAATAAGGAATCATCAAGAAGGGCGGAAGTTGCCATCCAAGCTTCGAGATGGTCGGACAGTGCAGAGCATGGGAAAGAAAAGAAGAAAACCATCCCAGCAGAAGTATCACAACCAACCACCACATTTTAAACTGACCAAACTTTTCTTTGATGTGAAACAGGGACGGGAAATGTCATTGATGGCAGAGAGGCATGATACAAGGAAGATTATCAAACTGGGGTAGAAAATTTTCTTTTCATTTTGAAAATTTTCTAGAAATCAGGGAAATAGACTTTGAACCAGTGTTATCCCCAGCAGTTTTAGAGGAAGGAAAACACCAGCTTTAAGTAAAGTAGTCTTGGAAGAATCCAGATAACACAAGGGAAGTGGTCTTTGAACCAGTGTTATCCCCAGCAGTGTTTAAAGAAGGAAAATAACAAGTTTTAATGAAGAAAGTTGTATCCCCAGCGGACAGAACAAAAGGATGAAACTTGTGTTCAGAAAAAGCAAAAGGCCAGTGTCATCCCTAGCAGTTTTCGGAAGAATGAAGCACCAGTTTTGAAGGAATGAAAATTCCCCCAGCAGTGTTATCCTCAACAGTGTTATCCCTAGCGGATAACATTTTTATCCCCAGTAGTGTTGAGAGAAAATAAAACTTTTGAAGGAAGTAGTTTTGAAAAAAAAAGGGGGAAGAAAGGAGATTCCCCTAGCAGTGTTATCCCCAGCAGGTAAGTAAATAACTCCCCAGCAGGTAAATAAAAAAAAAATTCCAGCAGTGTTATCCCCAGCAGTTAAGAGGGAAGACAACACGAGTTTTTGAGGGAAGCAGTTCTGAAAGGAGGTAATTCAAGTAGAAGGAAATGGTTTATGAGGCAAAAAGGGACAACGGTAATAGAATGCAGATGAAGTTTTGTTGAAATTAGGTGCCCGCCTAAAGAACGGAATGACGTTTTATATTTTAAAAGATGTTGTTGAAGTCAGGTGCCCGCCTGAAGAACAGAATGGTGTTTTATATTTTAAAAGATGCTGTCGAAGTCAGGTGCCCGCCTGAAGAACGGAATGACGTTTATATTTTAAAAGATGTTGATGAAGTCAGGTGCCCGCCTGAAGAACGGAATGGCGTTTTATATTTTAAAAGATGTTGTTGAAGTCAGGTGCTCGCCTGAAGAACAGAACGATGTTTATATTTTAAAAGATGTTGATGAAGTCAGGTGCCTGCCTGAAGAATTGAATGGCGTTTTATATTTTCAAAGTTGTTGTTGAAGTCAGGAGCCCGCCTGAAGAGAGGAATGACGTGTTATTTTCTAAAGTTGTTGGTTGAAGTCAGGAGCCCGCCTGAAGAGAGGAATGACGATTTATTTTCAAAGTTGTTGGTTGAAGTCAGGAGCCCGCCTAAAGAGAGGAATGGCGATTTATTTTTAAAGTTGCTGGTTGAAGTCAGGAGCCCGCCTGAAGAGAGGAATGGCATGTTATTTTCAAAGTTGTTGTTGAAGTCAGGAGCTTGCCTGAAGAGAGAAATGGTGTGTTTATTTTCTAAAGTTGTTGTTGAAGTCAGGAGCCCGCCTGAAGAGAGGAATGTCGTTTTATTTTCCAAGTTATTATTGAAGTCAGGAGCCCGCCTGGAGAATGGAGGTGTTATCTTTTAAAGTTAATGCGGAAGTCAGGAGCCCGCCTGAAGAGAGGAATGGCATGTTATTTTCAAAGTTGTTGTTGAAGTCAGGAGCCCGCCTGAAGAGAGGAATGGCGTGTTTATTTTCTAAAGTTGTTGTTGAAGTCAGGAGTCCACCTGAAGAGAGGAATGTCGTTTTACTTTCCAAGTTATTGTTGAAGTTAGGAGCCCGCCTGAAGAGAGGAATGGCGTTTTATTTTCCAAGTTGTTGTTGAAGTCAAGAGCCCGCCTGAAGAGAGGAATGACGTTTTATTTCCAAGTTGTTGTTTAAGTCAAGAGACCGCCTGAAGAGAGGAATGACGTGTTATTTTCAAAGTTGGTTGTTGAAGTCAGGAGCCCGCCTGAAGAGAGGAATGACGTTTTATTTTTCAAAGTTGTGGTTCAAGTCAGGAGTCCGCCTGAAGAGAGGAATGGCGATTTATTTTCAAAGTTGTTGTTGAAGTCAGGAGCCTGCCTGAAGAGAGGAATGGCATTTTATTTTCGAAGTTGTTGTTGAAGTCAGGAGCCCGCCTGAAGAAAGGAATGGTGTTTTATTTTCCAAGTTATTGATGAAGTCAGGAGCCCGCCTGAAGAGAGGAATGACGATTTATTTTCAAAGTTGTTGTTGAAGTCAGGAGCCCGCCTGAAGAGAGGAATGGCATTTTATTTTCCAAGTTATTGTTGCAGTTAGGAGCCCGCCTGAAGAGAGGAGTGGCGTGCTATTTTCAAAGTTGTTGGTTGAAGTCAGGAGCCCGTCTGAAGAGAGGAATGGCATTTTATTTTCAAAATTATTGGTTGAGGTCGGCAGCCTGCCCGTATAACAAAGGAATAAATTTCAGTCTTTACATTTCAAGTCTTGAAGTCAATAACCCGCCGGAAGGCAGAAGGTTACAACAGAAAATTCCCAGCATAAATCCAAATTCAGAAATCAGAAGGAAGGCAACAGTGGTCGGAAGAAGGTAGTTCAGATTTCGAAGGAAAAATAATTCGAAGCTCAAAAGAAGGAAATAAGCAGTTCAAGTTCGGAAATCAAGAGAAGCCGACAAGTTAAATCAGAAGTAAAGAAACATCAGAGAAGACACAAATCGACAAGACAGCGAGACAACAAGAGACACAGGAAGAGCAAGTAGAAGACCTAGATAAGATTTTGTAACTCATAGACCAGTTTAGTCTAGCTTCTTATTTTCTTTTTAGCATGGTGTAATAAGGAGGTCAGTAAGCAGTAGTAGTAGCAGCAGTAACAGTAAAACCACAGTTCCACGGTAGTCACAGCTACCAAAACTTCCCGAACTACATTGACCTGATTCCCTTTTAGCCAGGGATATGTAGGAGACCTTTTGAAGCAAAGGTTCGGTCAAATATTTCCAAAAAATGCTTCACACAGGGTATTCAAACGGGCAAATATCGCTCGTATCCGCTCACTTTATCTTTGCACGGAAACTCTTCGTGCTTCCGGGCAAAGAAGGACAGCTGTGAGTACGTATTTTTGCCCTATATCAGAATTACTCCCAAAAATTCAAAATAAAATGATTTTGTGTTGTTTGTAATTTTTGTAGATTTTGTGTTATTTTTTTCTTATTGTTCGCATTTGTCCGTGCATTTTTATTTATTAAATTAGTGAAAAGTACAAAAAAATATATGGCATTTGCATTTAGGATTTAGTTTTACAATTAGGAGTAATTAAGTTTGTTTTACAAAAATAAAAAGTCACAAAAAATGTATACTTTGCATTTTTAGCATTTAATGTTGAATTGTGTGATTTTCTTTTTGTGTGATAATTATTACTAAGAGTTAATTAATATTTTAAGTTAATTTTTGATTTTATAATTTAATCTAGGATTCTTGGTTTTTAAAATTAGGAAAATTAATTTAGGAAGAAATAAAAGAAAAGAGAACAAAATGAAAAAATCGGATTGGGCCAGTTAAAAAATGAAAAAACCCAGGCCCAATCTTCTCCCCATACCCAGCCCAAGTCAACCAGTCTCAGAGACCAACCAAACGACATCGTTTTAGTAACGCTCAATCTGGGCCGTTGATCTCACTTGATCAACGGTCCAGATCAACTCCTCCCTTACTCGACCCGTTCCACCCAAAGACCAACCCGGTTTCATTTAACCAGACGACGCCGTTTTCTACTAGTGAAAGGATCCAGGCCGTTGATCCTAAATGATCTAACGGCCAGGATCAATTCTCTAGCCTAGTATATATCCTTATACCATACCCAGCCCCCCCCAGGCCAAACCCCACTTCATCGTCTCTCTCAGAGACTCGAACGAACCCCCTATAACGCCACCACCATCCGCCGCCGGAAATCGCCTCACGGTGGCGGGAAACTCCCAAACCACTCCATCTTCACACCATAGAACCACCAAACCATCCCTTCCATGAATCCACAACCCTTTTTCTTCGAATCATCACCAGCGTCTTCGAATCTTCAATCGAAGATCAGTCCAAAAACCCTAGCTTGTTCGATTACCCCCAAACTAACACCATCTCCTCACCTCAACCTCCCCGTCTCTGTGCCACCCTCAGGTCCCCTCAAATCAACCTGGAACCCATCGAATATTAATTTAAGCCAAGTATAACAGTTGAGCGACCGTGCTAGAACCACAAAACTCGGGAATGCCTAACACCTTCTCTCGGGTTAACAGAATTCCTTATCCGGATTTTTGGTTCGCGGACTGTAATATAGAGTCAAATGTTTCCTCGATTCGGGATTCAACCGGTGACTTGGGACACCATTAATCTCCCAAGTGGCGACTCTGAATCTTAATAATAAATCCCGTTTTGATTGTCCTTTAATTGGAAAAACTCCCTCTATTATACCCTTCCCGGAGTGCAGTAGGTAAAAAGGAGGTGTGACAAATATTATACTTGGGTATGCTTAAACGGGAAGAATGTGAATTTTTGTGTGTTCATGCTTGTGTGCCGGTATTGATTGTGGTCAAGGGTATAGTGTGTGGTTAAAAGTTAAGGTGATCCTCATAATTGAGACTTGTACGTAGTTGGGGTCTATTTGATTGTCCCATTGCTCGTGGACAAGCAAGAGTTTAAGTGTGGGGTGTTGATGTTTAGCTTAAAGCATATATATTTGTATGTATATCGCCTTATATTTTACTTTTGTTTCATGGATCTAGGATGTGAAATGTGTTGACTTATGTTAATTTGATGTGTTCTTTTGTGTAGGAATGATTCGGGAGCAATTGGGAGCGAAACGCGCAAGATTTGAGCCAAAACAAACGAAACCAGGAAACTTGCGAATTTGGGCGCCACAGGTGTCGCTCAGGCCTACCTGTGGTGCCAAAAACAGTAGCTACAAATAATGGGGTGCCGTGGAGGGCGCCTGGCGCTATCCAGGGCGCTGGTGACATGAAATGTCTCCAATTTTACCCGAGACAAGGTTATTTCGGCCCTAGACCTACCCAACACATATAAAAGCAAGACTAAACCTATTTTTGAAGGGGGAGACGCCGCTTTGGAGGAAAGATACACACGAGATCGTGAGGAAGCGGAGAATTCTCAATTTTCTTCATCTTTTTCTAGTATTTCCAATTGATTCAACACTTATGCAATTGTTTGATTACATCATGAGTGGCTAAACACCCATTGTTCTAGGGTTGTGATTTAGCCATGAATATTGTTGTTTGATATTCGCTTGACCTTGATTATAATTCACTCATATATGGTTATTTCTTCAATTCTGTGTTTAATTACTTAATTGTCTGGCCAACAGTTAGGTTCTATTTACTATTTATGCTATGCTTGGGAAAGCCATGTTTAGATTAGAGAAGAATTGAAGAGAGCGTGATAATAACCCTTAGGGGGAGCGGATTTATGGTTAGGATATGAATATACCTAGTCACCATGCTTAATTAAATATCATAATCTTAATGCATTCTTAATAGATTGATTTCATAGGAATATAGGCGTTAATCTATTGAGAATAGGGGAGTAGTACCTCGGGAGAAGGCTATGAGAGCATTTATCGATTAATTAGCAACCATGAGTGAATTATATGAAGGGAAGAGTTAATTAGAACACAATACAAATGGTGAATCGATCACAACCCTGGAATATTTGTCTCTACTGAATATACAACAATCAATTCATTACTTGATAATTTAGTTATTATTTAGAATTGTAGTATAATATAATCATCTTATTGGACTTTGATTTTAGCTCGATTGAATAACAATTTTAGTGATTTAATGAGTAGTTTATACAAGTCTCTGTGGATTCGACACTCAACTTATCATTATATTACTTGTCGACCACGTATACTTGCGTGTGCGTTTGGGAGCAACAGTATCCTATCTAGGGGCGGAGCTACCATGCGAAACATAAGTTCGGTAAAACCCAATAGCGATAGTCCAAACCATGAAGGTATTTATCTTAAGAAATCCATTAAATATGTAGTATATATTGTTGGGTTTTTTTAGTAATAACAAAAGAGGTGTGAATGGAAAATTGTATGAAAATAAATGGAGATAAATGCAATTTTGAATTAGTTTACTTTTTTAATGTACTTTTTTCCTTATTGGAAGAAGGAAAGAAAATCTTTGTGCTTATATAGAGAATCACATCTTTTAACTCTTAAAGATTTAAGAAGAAGTGGTGTCTCGTGCCGCCGTCTTCGTCGCTTGCTCGGCTTCGGTTTAGTGACTTTCTACTCAATCTGAGATATAAAAATTTGGTTGTTCGTATTCGATTTGAAGATTTAAAAACTTCACCAAGATAATAATTTTATGTGTCAATTTCTTTTACAAAAAAATAACAGCAAGTATGGAACAACAAATAGTTCTGTTGGAACAACTACTGTTGCAATGGCTACGGCGTCTTCAACTCGCACAACGCCTGCACTGGCAGAAAAGCCCGAAAAATTTTCCGGCATAAACTTCAAATGCTGGAAGCAAAAAATATTTTAATTGACCACTTTCAGTCTGCAGCGCTTTGTTAGCGAGTTTATTCCAGTCTTGGGGGAAAATACTTTGGCTAATGAGCGATTTGTGGTCACGGAGGCATGGAAAGATTCTAACTTCTTGTACAAAAATTATATATTAAGTTGTTTGGAAGATGGCTTGTACCACGTTTACAGTGTCATGGAGACTTCGAAAGGGTTATGAAACTCTCTTGAAAAGAAGTACAAGACGGAAGATGCTGGACTAAAGAAATTTGTTGCCGCAAAATTCTTGGACTTTAAAAAGGTTGACAGTAAGTCTGTCATGATCATATTATTAATTCTAAATTTATTATTGTAGGTATGGTCATAAATGAAGCATTTCAAGTTGCGGCATTTATTGAAAAGTTGCCTCCGATATGGAAGGACTTTAAAAATTACTTGAAACATAAGCGCAAGGAGATGACATTGGAAGAAATTATTGTTTGCCTAAGGATTGAAGAGGACAACAAGGCTGCAGAAAAGAAGTCTCGTGAAAATTCAACAATGATGGGTCCAAATATTTTTGAGGAAGCTTCAACGAGTAAAAAGAGAAAGAAGTCGTCTGGACCAAAGAAATATCCAAGCAAAAAGAAGTTCAAATGTAATTGTAACAACTGTGGAAAGGTTGGACGCAAGGCTGCTTTATTCCAGTCTTGGGGAAAAATACTTTGGCTAATGAGCGATTTGTGGTCACGGAGGCATGGAAAGATTCTAACTTCTTGTACAAAAATTATATATTAAGTTGTTTGGAAGATGGCTTGTACCACGTTTACAGTATCATGGAGACTTCGAAAGGGTTGTGAAACTCTCTTGAAAAGAAATACAAGACGGAAGATGCTGGACTAAAGAAATTAGTTGCCACAAAATTCTTGGACTTTAAAAAGGTTGACAGTAAGTCTGTCATAACTCAAGTTCATGAATTACAAGTCATCCTTCATGACCTCCTTGCCGAAGGTATAAATCAAATCAATAGTTTTATTAAATATATTGATCATATTATTAATTCTAAATTTATTATTGTAGGTATGGTCATAAATGAAGCATTTCAAGTTGCGGCATTTATTGAAAAGTTACCTCCAATGTGGAAGAACTTTAAAAATTACTTGAAACATAAGCGCAAGGAGATGACATTGGAAGAAATTATTGTTTGCCTAAGGATTGAAGAGGACAACAAGGCTGCAGAAAAGAAGTCTCGTGGAAATTCAACAATGATGGGTGCAAATATTTTTGAGGAAGCTTCAACGAGTAAAAAGAGAAAGAAATCGTCTGGACCAAAGAAATATCCAAGCAAAAAGAAGTTCAAATGTAATTGTCACAACTGTGAAAAGGTTGGACGCAAGGCTGCTTAATGTCGTGCACCAAAGAAGGACAAGAAGAAAAGTCAAGCAAACATGATTAATAAGAATGATGAAATAGACGATTTATGTGACATGCTTTTAGAATGCAGCCTAGTCGGAAATCTTATGCTCCCGTTGGACCCAATGAGACAATTTTATGCCAAATTCTGCTACTGCAAAAATTAAAGGAACGGGCAAGATAGCTTTGAAGATGACTTATGGCAAGATTGTGACTCTAAATGATGTCCTTCATGTTCCTGAAATGCGGAAAATTTAGTCTCGACATCACTTCTAGTCAATAATGGCTTTAAGTGTGTTTTTGTTTCCGACAAGGTTGTAGTTAGTAAGAATAAAATATATGCAGGAAAATATTACTTTACTGAGGGTCTTTTCAAACTCAATGTAATTTCCATTAATATGTAAAATTTCAGCTTCTTCTTACTTTCTTGAGTCAAATAACTTATGGCATGAACATTTTAGGCCATGTCAACTTCAAAACTTTGCGAAAAATTATTAATTTAGAAGTATTGCCTAAGTTTGAATGCAATAACTAGAGATGTCAAATATGTATGAAGTTAAAGTATGTTGAGAATCCTTATAAGTTAGTTAAAAGGAATTCAAATTCTTTAGACTTAATTCACACAGATATTTGCGACATGAAGTCAATACCATATCGCGGTGGGAAAAAGTATTTCATAACTTTATTGACAACAGTACTAGATATTGCTATATTTACTTACTTAATAGTAAAGATGAAGCAATTGATGCATTCAAGCAAAATAAAAATGAAGTTGAAATACAACTAAACAAAAAGATAAAAATGATAAGAAGTGATAGGGGCTGAAAATATGAATCTCTTTTTGAAGAAATATGTTTGGAAAATTGCATTATTCACCAAACAACTACCCCTTAATCACCACAATCTAATGAAATTGCTGAAAGAAAGAATAGAACGTTAAATAAGATGATGAATGCCTTGTTAATAAGTTCTGGTTTACCTCAGAACTTGTAGGGGGGAAGCTATTCTTCCAGCTAACAAAATACTGAATCGAATACCCCAGAGCAAAACGCAATCCATTCCATGTGAAAAATGGAAAGGAAGGAAATCCAACTTAAAATATTTTAAAGTGTGGGGTATGTTTGGCTAAAGTGCAAGTTCCTAAACCCAAAAGAGTAAATATTGGACCAAAAACCGTTTATTGCGTTTTCATAGGATATGCAACAAATAGTAAGGCATATCATTTTCTGGTTCATAAATCAGAAAATTCTGACATTAATATTAATACAGTAATTGAATCGGCTAATGTTGAATTCTTTGAGAATATTTATCCGTATAAAATGGAATGTGAGTCATCTCATAAAAAATCTAAGAGACCTCGGGAAGAAGCAAAGGAAAGTACTTTTGATGAGGAGAATCCAAGACGTAGTAAACGTCAAAGTACAGCTACTTCCTTTCGACCAGATTTTCTGGCATTCTTATTGGAAAATGAGCCTCAAACGTTTAAAGAAGCAATGTCTTCCTCGAAGCAGAATATTGAAAAGAGGCAGTCAATAGTGACATATAATCCATATTAAGTAATCATACTTGGGAATTGGTTGATCTTCCTCCGGGAAATAAAACTTTGGGTTCTAAATGGATTTTCAAAAGAGAAATGAAAGTTGATAGTACTATTGATAAATATAAGGCAAGATTAGTTGTTAAAGGTTTTAGACAATGAGAAGGTCTTGATTACTTTGACACATACTTGTTGATAACAAGGATTACATCTATCTGGGTGTTAATAGCATTAGCCGTCGTGTATGGCCTTCAAATCTGTTAGTTGAATGTAAAAATAACCTTCTTAAATGGATATTTGGAGGAAGAAATCTATATCGAACAGCCTGAAGAGTTTGTAGTTCTCCAAAAGAAAAGAAGGTGTGTCGACTTGTTAAGTTACTTTACGAACTAAAACAAGTACCAAAATAATGGAATACAAAATTTGACCAAACAATGTTGTCAAATGGTTTCAAGATCAATGAGTGTGACAAATGTGTTTACATTAAGAATACTCCAAATCAAATAGTCATTATTTGTTTATATGTGGATGATATGTTGATAATGAGTAACGACATTGCTAACATAAATGCTACAAAGCGCATGCTTACAAGTAAGTATGAAAGACTTAGGAGTTGCCAAATTAACTTCGGGAATTAAGATCCTTTAGACTCCTCAAGGTATAGCTTTGTCTCAATCATATTATATTAAAATGGTTCTTGAAAAGTTCAAATATTTGGACTTTGAAGAAGCAAAAACGGCAATCGATTTATACCATACTCTTGTAAAGAATAAAGTTCAAAGCAAATCCCAACCAAGCTCATTGGATAGCAATGAAATGAGTTTTGGGATATTTGAAATATAGTCAAGACTATGCATTGCATTACAATAATTATCCTGCAGTTATTGAGGGATATAGTGATGCAAATTGAATCACCGGATCAATGAAATCCAAATCCATAATTTGTTATGTTTTTACCATTAGTGGAGGAGCAGTGTCTTGGAAATCGTCCAAACTGACATGTATCGCTAGTCTACAATGGAGTCTGAGTTTATAGCTTTAGACAAGGATGGTGAAGAAGCTGAATGGTGCAATTTCTTAGAAGACATTTCATTTTGGCCTAAACCTTTGGCACCTATATGCATACATTGCGACAGTCAAGCAGCAATAGGAAGGTCCGGGAGTGTTATGTATAACGGAAAATCTCGTCATATTCGACGAAGACAACTACTCTCTAGTGGAATTATTACAATTGACTATGTAAAGTCAAAAGATAATATATCGGATCCGCTTAGAAAAGGCCTACCTAGAGAGGCGGTTGAGAAGTCATCAAAGGGAATGGGACTATGGCCGAGGATACGACATCGTGGCGGTAACTCTACATAGAAGACTGGAGATCCAAAGATCTAGGTTCCAGGAGATCAAACAAAGTTATTAGTGATGGTTCAACATTGTCAAATACAAATTTGGTCCATTCTCATGATGAAGACAATGTTTAGTACAAAGGATAAAGCGTTAGGGCTCTTTAATGGTTTCTACGGGGTATATCATATTGTGTATCTACGGTATAACACGTTTAGGAATCACCTATGTAAGTATGAAGTGTAAGCCGCTTCAGGGAGAATTTTGTAAGGCCAGTTCTCTACGCACTTATGAACCAGATGGTATTCATTGCTGAAAAGAACACAACAATGAACCTAAGACGGTTTAAAAGTTGATTGTGTGACTTATGGTTGTCTAGGTATACACTAAAGTTCGACGGTTCAAATATATCAAATCTACCGATTGACTGAGTATATCTGACATAAGTTCGCTACGGAAAGTTCAAAGGAAAACGTACTTATCCAGATGCGATTAATCATTACTTGCGAATCACATAGTTTTTTCATGCTTACCTATTTCGGATAGCCATTCCCTATTCATGTGGGGAATTGTTGGGTTTTGTTAGTAATAACAAAAGAGGTGTGAATGGAAAATGGTGGGAAAAAAAATGGAGAGAAATAAAATTTTGAATTAGTTCACTTTAATAATGCACTTTGTCCCTCATTGGAAGAAGGAAAGAAAATCTTTGTGCTTATATAGAGAAGCACATCTTCTAGCTCTTAAAGAGTTAAGAAGAAGTGGTGCTTCACGCTGTCGTCGTCGTCGTCCCTCGTTCGGCTTCGGCTTCAGATTTGGTCGATTGATTGATAATTTTTTGGACCATATTTATTTTCCTTTTCCATCATTTAATATTTTCTTTTCTAATATTTTCTCGCCGAAAAAACATCATGGAATCATTTTCCAACGGTCGAGTTCACGACCAATAATTCCGTTCAACAAAAATTTAATAATTTCTGCTGAATAGAAACCCTATTAACGAACATGCACCTATTAACCTGTTGGGACTCAAATTCTTTGAATATAAATAGAGAGGCTTAGCCTCATTTTCCACCACCGAAAAATCTGAAATCTCTTCCTCAATATTCTGCATTCTGCATTGGTTTTCAAAAGCAAAACGTAAGTATTTTTGTGTGATTTGCTCCGGCCTTCGAGTTACCCAAAGTTCTGTGATTTGAAGTGTCGCTATTACAGAATAGTTATTCCGTTCTATCCTGGGAGGATTTAATTTGTAATCTTGGACAACTGTGAGGGGATTAAATTTCTTAAGGACATACAAGGAAATTATAGGCTCGGAATATTTTCTATTTTGTTTTCTTAAACTAACGATCTTCTAGTTTTCTGGTTCTCAATACAATCGTGCATTTTACCATGTGCGTACTTGTCCTTATTAAATAAATGAATTTATTTGATAATCAAATTTAACAAGTATGTGCGCTAAGAGTTGTCGCGATACTAAAAATTGTCACTTCTTAAACCGGGGACAACAGGTTCAAACCGTGAAAATAATCACTTATAAAAATACTATATAAATTTATGTACAATAGACCTAATTTAATTTGACTCTTCCTTGAATTTATGAGATGTATCCTATCCGGGGCGGAGCTAGAATGCGAGATATAAGTTAGGTCAAACTCAATAATTGTGGTCCAAACCATAAATGTATTTATCTTAAGGAATCCATTAAATATATAGTATAAATTTCTCAATTTAAAAACTTGTAACTTGAACGAATTATATTTTAAAGTCATAAACTTCAAATTCTAGTTCCGTCCCTGATCCCATCCCACTATTCCTTTATTTGAACTTCCAATGCATTGGCAATAACAATCCTCCTTCAAGCCCACTGTTTGTAATAAATCAAAAAAGCAAAAGAGTGAAACTCGAAAAGCAGCTCAAAAGCTCAAAAGCATAGGCAAGTAGAGGATATAAAGCAGGCAGACATTAAGTAAAAGATGCCGCTTTTTTTCTCCATTAACTTTAAATAAATAAAGCTGACTGTCGCATTGCACGAAGTTTTTTTTTTGACAATGCTATCATAAGAGCTTATATTAATCACCTTCATTTGCAAATTCTCTTCGTTTCTGCTCTTAGTTCTGTTATACAATATGGATTCTCTTCAAATGAAGAAGATTCAAGCCATCAACAAGTACAGGAAACAACGGCTTCTCAACAAACTCATGCTTTATTCATTCACTGCACTGAGTTGCAGTTTATTTCTCTCTAGTCCTCTTTGGTATCCCATTCTTCGTTCTTTTGTAAAAGTCCTTCTCTTTGACTCTCTACCCAAAGTTGGTGCACTAATTTTCAGTCCCAAGTGTATTTTTATAGTTGGTAACCTCATAGTTATAGTTCTTGTTGGAGAGTCTAAGATCTTCAAATCAAGATCTTCTTCTTCTTTAGCCTCTAATGTGAATCTGAACTATGCAAAGGAGCAAGAAAAGGAAGAGAAGGATCAGAAAAACGTCATTTTTATTGCCGGAGAGTCTAAGATTTTCAGGTCAAGTCATTATTCTTTACCATTTAATGGAATAGAACTGAATCATGAAGGGCAAGAAGAGGAATTTTGCGGATATGGTGATAAAGAGGAGGACCAGAAAATTAGCGAAAATTGCACCAGAAAATACGGAGAAAATGAGGAATTAAAGAAGGAAGAGAAATATAAGGGAGATTATGAGGAGTTCAAATTTGGTGCAGAGCCAAATGAATTGAGCAAGAGAGCTGATGCTTTTATTGCTAGGGTCAACAAGCAAATTAGGCTTGAAGCTGTAACAATAGTTTAGACCAAGCATAAACTAGGACTCTGGAGAGTTAGTACATTTGCGCATTGTAATGCCTCTTAGAGTTCAAAAAACAGTTGCAATTTGTTGACATCCAATTTTGTCCCTTCCTTCTTCCAAACTGTTTCTTTAACCTTCTAATATCGCTAATAACGTAAAAATAATTATTTTATCATTTTTAGTACAAACTAGATCTAATTATTATTATTATTTACTTAATATCGCTATTACTAGTATTATTAGTGTTACTATTACTACTACTACCAGTATTATTATTCTTGTTATTATTATTATTATTATTATTATTATTATTGTTATTAATGCTATTGCTATTGTCTATATTATTCATATCTTAATCGTATTTATTGTTACCTTTCACGAAAAGTATTTGTATTTCTTTTATCTCACTAAGTGAGAACATTTTTTTGTAATAGCTTTTAAATATTATGAAATTATATTTAATAAATTTTGCAGTATCTTACTATTAGTATTTTATTTAAATATTAATAATTATGATTAGGCTAATAAATAAGTTAGTTATTTGTTTAATTATTTTTTTAATACATTAATATTATTGTTGATTGTTAGAAGCCTAACCAAATAGGAGGAAGAAAAGAAATACAAAGTTTAAAAGGCCCAAATTACAACCCATATTCTGCCCAATTCCAATTGAGATTTTTACCTACTTATACCATATATGAAACCTTATTACCCTAAATGTGCATAGTTTGTTAATTACCCTCCCAGTCCACGTTTTACCTACAAATTTTATACTATTTGATTATTAGGCATTAAAATGGCAGAATATTCTCTAAAAAAGGGGCTAAAATTAAGGAGAGAATCTTGGTGTTAATTGATTCTACATTAAATTCAATTTTTAAAAAGGGAAAGGAGATTTCTCATCTACGTATTTTTCTCTAGAACTACAATTCAAATTCTCGAAAAAAAAAAAAATTCGAGAACGAACAATTCAAATTTTCGAGTTTCAACAA
>MU696457.1:29774-53509 GCA_026770625.1 Nicotiana glauca | reverse complement strand
AGAGATTGAATGACAAAAAAGTGAGAATGCAAGATATTCTAGGAAGAAGGAATTCTGAATGGTTTCTTTTCTTCCGCTGCTTTTGGAAGTCGTTTGGAAGCTTTTTTTTTCATGATATGGGAATCAACTGAAGGTAAAACGTGTGGGGTGTAGGGTGTGGGAGGAGAGATAGGCGGGTAAACGAAAATTGGAGAATATAAGCTCCTAAATTAAAGCCTAATATTAATGAAGCATTAATTATACCCTAATTATGGTATATAAATGGTAATTTTGTATGTTGAAATGTAATTAACACAATCCTTATGAGCCTTTTAGGAATTAGTGTAGCAGATGCACATCTTCCTATTTCTTCCTCTTTTGGTGAAAGCTCAAACATCTGCATAAGCCATGGTAGAGCTTTGACTGTCCAACTTTTGTCTCTTTGAGATCACGTGAAGATTGAATCCCCAACGTTCGGATTCAAACGGGCAGCTCAATTTTGAACTCCTAATTTTAAAATTCTGATCTATCTATAAATACCAGATTTTAGGAGTTTTGGGCAGAGGTTTTTACCTCCATAGAAACTCAATGTTTGCTTTTAAGTAACCTTGCCATTTTTTCTCTATATCTATTGGCTTTCACTAGAATATTATTAGCTTATCCCGTTGATTGACATTTATCCGAGGTAGCGGAACCGAGTCAGGGTCCAAAAGATCCAAGCATCCCCGCCCCAGTTCACTGCCTTGAAAAAGCAAATGGAGTCTCAATTCGGGACTCTCGCAGTGGAGTCTCATAGAGACCCAACCCCACCCGAGCATGGAGTCATGGCATACCATCTTTCTTAGAGTACCCGATAGCAAGAAAACAAGCAAAACGCTTGGGGTCGCCTATGACGGCTTTCGTCTCTAGCATTTATTTTGTTTGAATCTTTTAGACTAACTACTGATTTTTGTCATTTGACTATCGTAATTTGGAATTCTGTTAATATGTTTAGGTAATAATTTTTGTTTAGCCACGTGGGGGATCCATTTAGTTACCAGTTAAATACTTATTTATTAGAATAACTTTTAAAATCAGCAACAATAATTTGGGATAGTTGTTAGTTGAGTCTTTATTTTACTCAAAATTTGAGTCACGTATATCATTTGATAAATGAGCCCATTTTAAGATAACTTTCTCTAATCAGTTGAGAAAGTTAATCCCAAACAATTTTCACTCCACTATGAAAACGTTTTAATACTTGCTTTCTGACGACAAAATCAATTTTGTTAATTTAATACTTTCAAGTTTAAATATGAAGTTTGGTTTCTTTTAAGCTATTCAAGTTGTTTGAAACTTTTTAGTCGTTGTTATCGCCACTTTGTCTTAATAATTTTAACTTTACTATTAACCTAAATTTGGCCGGTTAACCATAATTAACGGATCATATAAGGTGCTTTAATAACCTTTCCTATAAGATTAATTAGAACTCTTATTCATACTCTTAAGTTAAGCGGACCATAAAACAGAGTTAATTTAAGCATTATTTAGCTAAAATTGGTGTCCTAATTCACCGTCGAAATAATTAGGTGGCAACTCTGTAATTAATTAAACCTGTAGAATTACCAATATGTTATACTCTAATTTGACCCGTGTTAAAATGGGGTATAACACAATTTGCATAAATTGCTCACGAGTTTTAAGTATTTCTGTACACTGATAATGTGTAGTTGTTTATACCATCAAATTAAATTACTTAAAATAATAAATAATTACTGTAATAAGTATGTAGAAATGACACCAGGTAGTCATTCTAGAGGGCTGGTATTTAGAAATTAGTCAGTGTATCCTGAATTTTAATTTTTCTGTTTAATTTTTCAGGACACAAAGTCCAGAAGTTAAGATTTTTAGTTTAAATTTTCATGACAAAAAAAGTACTGGCTAACCTCTAAAAATGGCTATTTGTGTACTTCAATCATATGATAACTCAATAAATATACTCCATCCGTTTCAATTTATGTGAACCCATTTGATTGGGCACGAAGTTTAAGAAAAGAGAGAAGACTTTTGAAGAGTCCGAAACTTTTTTGATGATTTTTTGGACAAAAAGTACATTTTTAATGCTAAAAAAAAAGTTACATAAATAGGTATTTCGCAGTATTATACTGCGAATTACCTTAACGGAAATTTAGCCGTTAAAGTAATTCACAGTATAATACTGCGAATTATAAAAAAATTTAAATAATTCGCAGTATAATACTGCAAATTACAATAAAAAAAAAAATTATAATTCGTAGTATTATACTGCAAATTATTAAATTTTTTTTTTTGTAATTCGCAGTATTATACTGCGAATTATTAAAAAAAAAAAATTATAATTCGTAGTATTATACTGCAAATTATTAAATTTTTTTTTTTAGTAATTCGCAGTATAATCCTGCAAATTACAATAAAAAAAAAAATTATAATTCGTAGTATTATACTGCAAATTATTAAATTTTTTTTTTTAGTAATTCGCAGTATAATCCTGCAAATTACAATAAAAAAAAAAATTATAATTCGTAGTATTATACTGCAAATTATTAAATTTTTTTTTTTAGTAATTCGCAGTATAATCCTGCAAATTACAATAAAAAAAAAAATTATAATTCGTAGTATTATACTGCAAATTATTAAATTTTTTTTTTTAGTAATTCGCAGTATAATCCTGCAAATTACAATAAAAAAAAAAATTATAATTCGTAGTATTATACTGCAAATTATTAAATTTTTTTTTTTAGTAATTCGCAGTATAATCCTGCAAATTACAATAAAAAAAAAAATTATAATTCGTAGTATTATACTGCAAATTATTAAATTTTTTTTTTTGTAATTCGCAGCAATATACTGCGAATTATTAAAAAAAATAATTTAACTAATTCGCAGTACCTTTATTACTTTGGCACCACCAATTAACCGACATAATAATAATTCGAACTAGTACACCAAGATTAGGTAATTAGTTGAATTCAAATTAGTAACACGCTCTTAGAATCTTGCTGGGTTCATCAAAGAATTTATATTTTTTAAGTGCGACGGAGCATGAATTAGTTGTTGTGGTGAGAAAAATATTCATATATTGCATATTTTCTATCTTCTTGTTTGAACAATTTAAGTCCCGAGTAACATAAGTTTTTTAGGCAAAGAATCTTTGTATATCACTACCAATATTGTTTAACGTTAGCGTGTTTCGTCATTGAAGTATATAGTGTTTCAGTTTTCTCATTGAAATATATATATTATAGTGTACAAAGAAAGATAGATCTACTGTTCATTTTCTTTTTGTCGGGAAGACATCTTTTATTTCTAAGAAATCTAATTCTGTAAAGTAATTGGTACTTCTAACACAATAGAGATTTTTTCTTAGCAAACATGAAAAGGTTAATTCTACAAGTAGTTTTGCATCAAAATACTTGAGAAGATAAACAATCTTCCTATCAATAATTTACTTGATAAAAAAAAATTCTAAAAAATAACTCAGATTTCGACATATTTTAATTATCATACAAGTACAAGATTTTGCAAATGAAAATAAACTCAGACTTTAGCGACCAATAGAACAACCAAAATAAAATTAGTTAATTGTGAAAAAGATGAAACCCATGTAAAAAAGTTGCTTTCTTGTAGAAAAATTTGATAATTAATTCGCAATATAGTACTACGTTTTATGTGTTTAAATTATTATTATGTCAGTTAATTGGTGGGGCCAAATTAATAAAGGTACTCCGAATTATTTAAAAAAAAATTATTTTATAATTCGCAGTATTATACTGCGAATTACTTTAACGGCTAAATTTCCGTTAAGGTAATTCGCCGTATAATACTGCGAAATACCTATTTGTGTAACTTTTATTTTTAGCATAAAAAATATATTTTTTATGCTAAAAATAAAAGTTACACAAATAGGTATTTCGCAGTATTATACTGCGAATTACTTTAACAGCTAAATTTCCGTTAAGGTAATTCGCCGTATAATACTGCGAAATACCTATTTGTGTAACTTTTATTTTTAGCATAAAAAATATATTTTTTATGCTAAAAATAAAAGTTACACAAATAGGTATTTCGCAGTATTATACTGCGAATTACTTTAACAGCTAAATTTCCGTTAAGGTAATTCGCCGTATAATACTGCGAAATACCTATTTGTGTAACTTTTATTTTTAGCATAAAAAATATATTTTTTATGCTAAAAATAAAAGTTACACAAATAGGTATTTCGCAGTATTATACTGCGAATTACTTTAACAGCTAAATTTCCGTTAAGGTAATTCGCCGTATAATACTGCGAAATACCTATTTGTGTAACTTTTATTTTTAGCATAAAAAATATATTTTTTATGCTAAAAATAAAAGTTACACAAATAGGTATTTCGCAGTATTATACTGCGAATTACTTTAACAGCTAAATTTCCGTTAAGGTAATTCGCCGTATAATACTGCGAAATACCTATTTGTGTAACTTTTATTTTTAGCATAAAAAATATATTTTTTATGCTAAAAATAAAAGTTACACAAATAGGTATTTCGCAGTATTATACTGCGAATTACTTTAACAGCTAAATTTCCGTTAAGGTAATTCGCCGTATAATACTGCGAAATACCTATTTGTGTAACTTTTATTTTTAGCATAAAAAATATATTTTTTATGCTAAAAATAAAAGTTACACAAATAGGTATTTCGCAGTATTATACTGCGAATTACTTTAACAGCTAAATTTCCGTTAAGGTAATTCGCAGTATAATACTGCGAAATACCTATTTGTGTAACTTTTATTTTTAGCATTAAAAATATATTTTTTGTCCAAAAAATCATCAAAAAAGTTTCGGACTCGACTTTTGAACTTGTGGTATAAAATGAAGCACATATATTTTGTGTGGCTATAAATCATTGCATAAAGGTAAATTATTTTCAAATAGGGAAAGAAGTCACTCTTTTTTGCACGGATTAAAAAGGAAATAAGTTCACATGAATTGAAACGGATGGAGTAATAGCAAATAGCATGTTGTAGTACGTTAAAAATACATTAATAATTTAACAAATATTTATAAATGAGTTAAACAATTATTCAGGAATTAATACAAGTTAAAGTTTATCCCAACATACATGCAACAATGTAAAATAGTAAATGTTGTTTCAAATTCTTGCTGCTTAAACGAAAACAAACTTGCCCTAGTATGATATGCATGCGGCTAGAGCTTTTAGTGGACATTAATACTGAACTGTTGAATTACAAACTTTTTAGGGGATTAATTTCCTCAATTTTTAAACATATGCAGGTTCCAAATAATCTTGCCATTCACGAATTGAGTAGGATTATATCATAATTTCATCAATTGTCAATTAAGGTTAACATAAATTGATTGGTATCCTAAAAAACAAAAAATAGTTTCAACCTATCCTATTTTCAAGAAGAACGATATAAGCATGAGAAGAGCGACACGATTGCTTGAAGTGAGTGTACGTGTCGATTTTGCTTCAAACAAACTACCAAATACAAACACCGCTTCCACGTTTTCATGCATATCCATCTATTTCTTTTTCCATTTCTTTGTTCTTTATGTCACACTAAGTAAACGTAGTTCCATTGCACACCTTCTAATCCATAGTTTCAATTCTCTGTAAGAGCAATAAACCATGGCGTTATTGGACTTAATTCACATATTTCTCAACTTTGTAGCTCCTCCATTTACCTTCTTCAGCTTGTTGTTTTTCTTGCCACCCTATCAATTTTTCAAGTGGTTCCTTTCAATCTTAGGCACTTTTTTTAGTGAGGATGTTGCTGGTAAGGTTGTCATCATCACAGGAGCTTCTTCTGGCATCGGCGAGGTTATTCACTTACATTTTCTTTCCTTTAAAAATCAGCGGTGAAATCATGAATTTTTTCAGAAAATCTGTGGCTTCAATCAATAGAACTCCTTCACCATTCCACTAGAATTTTTTATACGGTTCATAAAATAAAATTCTCCCCCCTCCCCCCCAAACACCCTATTATCACAATATAAATTTTCGGCAAAGTTGATTTAATTTAACCCCTTATTTCTACCTTGCTCCCCCTCTTAGAAATTCGCACATTCAACTAGTTGAGTATCCTCCCTGTCTGGTGGCATTTAGGCCCCAATTATGTTACACGTGATTCATGTCAACACATAGTCTTTTCGTCCATAGTCTTTTCGTCCAACTAAGTATTATTTCATTTACATATTTTCTAGAAAGGAGAAAGTCAAATATATCCTTGTAGTATGAGAAAATGTTTAAATATGTCTCTCGTTATACTTTTGGTCCATATCATATATGGCATGATATAGCCCTGCCGTAATACTATTGGTTCAAATATATCCCTCTTCCTTTAAATTTGTCCAAGGTGGACGTCCAATCCTACATGGCACTGACATTTGATGAGCTGGATGCCACATCAGCGCCCCTAACCCATTTTACCCCTCCCTACTTTTTTTTTCCATCACTAAACTTTCCTGGGGAAGAAAATTTTAGTGACGGAAAAAACAAATATAGGGGAGGGATAAAATTGGTTAGGTGCCATCTCATCAAATGTTAGTGTCACGTTAGATTGGATGTCCACCTTGAACAAACTTAATAGAAGAGGGGTATATTTGAACTAAACTAGTATTATGGCAGGGGTATATATGGACCGAAAGTATAACAAGGGTATATTTAAACCTTTTCTTTTAGTACTAACAAGGGTATATTTGGCCCTTTTCCATTTCTAGAATTGATCTAATATTATTTGTTGGCTCATGCTCCAATAATGTTGAATAGACTAAATGGTGCACTTGCTCGAACGCTAAATTATTTAACGTTTGAGGTAGACAGTCCGATAGAATTAAATTCTTGATTTTGCAGTATTTGGCCTATGAATACGCCAGACGAGGTGCATGCTTAACCATTGCCGCGAGAAGAGAGAAGAGTCTACGTGAAGTGGCTGAAAGGGCACTTGATCTTGGCTCCCCTGATGTTTTAGTCGTTCTAGCTGATGTTTCAAAAGTTGAAGACTGTAAAAGGATTGTTGATAAAACCATGAGCCATTTTGGACGTCGTGAGATTCAATTTGTTTTATATATTCTCGTACTTAGCTTTTGAAACCTTTAATTGTCTTTTGACTAACTTTTTCCATGTGTGCATTGCAGTGGACCATCTGGTTAATAATGCTGGAGTTACGGCAGTTTCTCTCTTCGATGAAACAGAAGAGATCACTAACTTTAGATCTGTCATGGTAATAATTTTACTATATTCATATCATGGGTAAATGCTCAAATGGAAAGCCATTATTAAATACCAATTGCCACCGTATTAATACTACTAATAATACTCCTTGCGTTCACTTTTACTTTTTCAATATACAAAAATATATTTTTACTTTTACTTGTCTTAGCGAATCAATAGTAGACCATTTTTTTTCTTGTTCTACCCTTATCGTTAATTATTCATTTCACAAATCATTTTCAAAGACTTCTCGAAATATTATTATTATTCTAAAAATACTATTATTATTATGGGTACTAAGCACTTTATTTATTACTATTTCTTAAGGGGCGTGCAAAATTCATTGTCCACAAATAAAAGTGGACGGAGGGAGTATTACTCTAAGGAAAAAAAAAAAAAGGACTCTGGGCTGCACTACCACAAAATAACTGAAACTAATATAAATCTATGGGCTATTTTGCAATGCTGAGCCACGGCAAGCTGTGGCGGATGCAGGTTCTCCACAAAGGGGTTCAAAAGAAAAAGTTACAAAAAGTTGTAGCTAGTGGGAAATGAACCTATGACCTTATGAAGGTTTTGAACCCCCTTGACCACTAAACTACACTTTTGGCTGTGTTAAGGGGTTCAAAACTTAATATATAGAGGTACAAAATCAGATTTCGCCTTCTATATATAATATAATTTTTCGGCGAAGGGGGTTCGGGTAAACCCCCTTCCGCCCCCCTAAATCTGCCCCTAACAAGTTTAAGCCGTTGAATGAACGGGCTATTTAGGTTAATTTTTCTAAGTGTAAGTTGGTTCAAGAGAAGTACATTTGTGGAATTTGCAGGACATTAACTTTTGGGGTTCGGTTTACATGACACGATTTGCGGTTCCATATTTGAGATATAGTGAAGGTAGAATTATTGTGCTATCTTCTTCAGCGTCTTGGGTGCCTACTCCAAGATTGAGCCTTTACTGTGTAAGTCCACCAATTTTAGTGTTTTATTATTTTAACCCCCAGGCGACATTCATATTTTATTTTGACCCCCTATTTTCAATTATGGTAGGCAAGTAAAGCAGCAATGGAACAATTTTTCGATACGTTAAGGGTTGAATTCGGACAGGATATCAAAATAACATTGGTCACACCGGGCTACGTTGAATCAGAAATGACACAAGGGAAATCCATGAACAAGACCGGCAAAATGGATGTTAATCCTCAAATGAGGGATGTAAGTTTGTCTTCTCTCTCTCTTCATTGATTGATTGAAATATTGCAAGTTTGCAATGACATGATATGTTATTTTTCCCATATACTTTTATCACTAAATCTCGGTTATAAATTAATATCGTATAGTATTGCTTCAATTTACGACTTAATCAGAATGTAATTTGGTGCAAATGTTCCTGATGTTGATAGATTTTTTTCTCCACCATCACTCGAGATATTGTGTGTGATGAACTGCTAGGTCCTAGATATAAGATGTACACTTTCCCATTCTAATATGTTCTGCAAGATTTGACCTGTTACTTTTACTAGTGAATTAAGATAACTTTAGCAGCCAACTACATTTTCTTATTAAGGTATATGGAGTTTGACTGTAAATTGAACTTAAATTCTTAGTGGGTCTAGTAGATTGTAGTGTAAGTTTCAATTCCTGTTATGAAACTTAGCTTGTAAGCGAGTCAGCCTCCGAAATGTAAGCGGAAAGGAATAGACGAATGGCTTGCTAATAGTAGTATCTAATTTGTGTTTACTGGATAAACCAGGTTCAAGTGGGCATAACCCCTGTAGTAAGAGTTGAAGAATGTGCGAAAGCCATCGTTAATGGTGCTTGTCGCGGAGAGAGATATATTACTGTGCCATCTTGGTTCAGGGTCACCTACTTGTGGAAGGTTTTCTGCCCAGAAGTTGTTGACTGGATTTTGAGGTTGTTGTGCCTTACCGGTTCGAGAACTTCGCCAGAAGATGCTGTTAGCAAGAAAATATTGGATTATACTGGTGTTCAAAAAGTCTTGTACCCAGAAAATATCCGCGAGCTGCAACCTAAGACCAACTGATGCCAAAGGGGTTGATGTTCAGAAGCTGTAAGTTGGCAGTCTGTGTTTCTGTGTTACTAAATTTGGCCAAGTGAAACTTTTAGTTTGGAGTATTGTAATTATTAATCAAAGAATAATTGTATCTTAGTTGCTGTCATTAAAAGGTTGACTCAAATTAAAATTATCTTTTAAGATTTTAAAGTTAAATGGGTTTATTTGAAATTTTGTAAAGTATGGGGTCTTAATGTTGGTTTGGAAGATCGCTAACCACAAAATAATAAGTTTTATTCGTTCTCATGGGTTCAAGTTCGCTTCCATATTTAATTTTACCATTTTCAATGATTTGACATATTCTTGGGATAAAAGATATAGTTTTCATCTGTAAAGTAATTTGGTTCCAACAATTGGTATCAGAGTCTATATTGTGTTGAATCAGTTGGAGATTTTCATCTGAAAAACATATATAATTGAAAAAGGTGTTATAGTTTTTAGTGGCCAGAAAAGAATCTTGGATTTTCAAAGGCAAATTTGGTTAGTTAGTTGTTTAAGACACCATTTGTTGCGGCGTTATATTTTTGTTGAGAGTTAGGTACTGCACCATGTAGGATTGGTTAAACTTCTTTTTTAAAGCTGTTGTTTTATATTGTTGCTATAATCAAGTAGTAGTTTTACGGCACAAATTGCTTACTGATTCTACCGCCAGAAAACGATTTGGGATTTTTACTTCTCATTTAAAGGCATCAATTAATTTGTCAAACAAATAAACTACTATTCAATATTTGTTTGTTTGATTATATTTATTATGGTAGTGTATGTATTATTGATTCATTTATATTAGGACCTTGAAAGCATGTCTTAATTAATTTAAAGAAGTTAGGCTCACGGTAAGTTCATTTTGAGCCACGAAACGGAGGTTTTTTCACCTTAAAGTTAGCTACCAGAAAATTAATGTTTAGTTTTAGGATTAAACTAAAACAAAATAAGATAAAATAAAAGGATTTCGTTTGGCTTTGGCGCCGCTTCTGTGACGTGCGTTTTGGGTAAGAATTAAGGAAGTTTAAGCCATGTTCAGTTTTTTACTTGAAAGCCTTGGTTTAGGTTATTGCTTTTGCGGCATAGGTTTGTTGTCAAAAAGATATCCCTTTGAACTTTTTATTTGTTCTTGTTTTCAGTAACAAATAAACAATTAAGAAATTTTGGCAACAACTTAAGAATAAAGAACTAAATTTTCGTCCTACCATTAGTACATATTGAAACGGGTATTTAAGGTATTACTTTCGGTGAAAATAGATTTGAATATTGGTATATTATACGTATATATTTTGAGATGAATAAATTGAAGTTAGATATCTTCGCCAAAGTGACCTCTCTTGCGGAGATTTATTTATTTTGAAATATAAAAGGTTATGTATGTGTAACCTATGTAAATATTTATCGGCCCAAAGGAAGTTCAATGTTTAACTGAATTGCATGTGCATTCTTGTGGTAATCAACACGTATTGATTATTTGGTTTTACATGTGGATAATAAATCGACCCAAAGGAAGCTCATGATTTGTGCTACCAGTTCTTGAAAAAGAGTAAAAGATTTAAATAATTCTCTTGTTAAATATTATTGAAATTGTATAGTATAGTTGGCTTATCTAGCGGGTTGAGTTAGGTGCCATCACGTCTATGGATTTTGGATCGTGACACTCCTCCTCTCCTCTCAGCAATTTTTATCAAAAAATTAGAAACTTATCTAGATTCATCTTCGGAATCACGCTTGCATGAAGTTGTTTCATGTTTAAGCCAAAATTTCATGTTAATGTAGCATGAAGTTGTTTCATGTTGAAGCTAAAACTTCATGTTAATGCATGTTGAAGCTATATATCCTGTAGTCTACAGTTTTGTCATGAGTTTTATCCGAAACTTCAGTCTAAACATGTCACGACCCAAAATCTCTCCGAAGGAGTCGTGATGGCACCTAGTCTCTAAACTAGGTAAGCCTAACATTTACTTAAACAATATTAACATTTACTAACTTCAAATTAAATAACTGTCAATAAGTCAAAACTCCCAAAATCAGTGTTACAAGTCATAAGCATTTCTAAGAGTAGTTATACAAAATAAATACATCATTGTTCCGAAACAAAAGGAACATATGGAAATAAGTACAATTGAAGGTGACTCCGAGGCATGCGAACGCTACAGGAGGTTTACCTTGAGTCTCCACTGCAATGATCTGCACAACTACAATCGATCGAATACCTGGATCTGTACACAAAAATGTATAGAAGTATAGTATGAGCACATCACGGCGGTGCCCAGTAAGTATCAAGACTAACCTCGGTGGAGTAGTGACAAGGAACAGTCAAGAAACCTATTGGTCAAATAAAATGAACAGGATATGAAAGTAAAATATCGAGATAAAGATAACGAGGTAATATCGACAGCGGATAGAAATCAAAATACAAACAGTAGGAACAATAAAGAGAGAATACGAGTAGTAACGAACGATAACCAAGTAAATCAATACTGGTATAACAGGGACAACGACAAGTAAGAATGTATTCAAATAAAGAAGGCAAAACCAACTCAATCAATCACATCATGTCTTATATACAATTCCGACCATCTCAATCCTCAGTTTCTCATATCATAATCTCAGCTTCCGAACCTTCAGCACACATGGCACTTTGTGCCCCCATATTTTTCATCTCACTTTTAACAATAAAATTCACATGCTATACAATATATAATGTCCGTACAAAATGCACTCAAGATGTTCAAGAAGTCTCATTTACATAATATAAGTAAATTACAATTTCTAAACTAATTTGGAAAATCAGCGAGAAAAGATGAAGTTTTTTTTTAAATCATTTGAGTAAAGAAATTATCCCTTTCAATAAAAATACAACATCGAATGAATTATTACCTTTAACATGGGAGTTAATAACTTAAAACATAATAGAAATTCTTTTTTAAGTAAAATACAACCTCAGATGATTCAAGGAAATATAATTGAGTAACTAACTGAATTAAAGATGTAACAATTATTGAAGTTTGAATGTATAAATATAAATACGGCGAGGTATTATAAACATTGTAGGTTCCAACACAAAGGATCACAACAATAAAAGAATTTAAACAGTTAAAACACTTGAATTGATAACAACAAATAAACACAACAACAAAAAGTGCACGGCGTCACCCTTCGTGCTTTAACTCTCAATCCTCACCATGCAATCAATAATAGAAATGTGCACGGCATCACCCTTCGTGCTTTATCACTCTTCCTCACCATATGAATAATATAAATGTGCACGACATCACACATCGTGCTTTATCTACCATTCCTCACCGTATGCATCAATATAAATGTAAATGTGCACGGCATCACCCTTCGTGCTTTATCTCTTTTTCCTCACCATATGCATAAATATAAATAATGTGCACGATATCGCCCTTCGTGCTTTATCACTCTTTCCTCACCCAAACAGTGGAAACAACAACATCCCAGCAAGGGAATCAACACTAGAAACAATCACATCCCAGCAAGGGAATCAACAATAGAAACACTTATATCCCGGCAAAGGAATTAACAATAACCAATCTTGTTTCAACAATTAGCTTCGCAATATGGATCTCAACTTGAGTCAATACTCAACAATGATCAATGACCAAGATAATATCACAAGTCTTGTCCAACATGAATAATTGTCAATTCAAGCATGAATAGTACATGATAAGGATTACAGAAAAATCAAGAAGCACAATAACCTTAACAAAACAACAAGACATAATAAGCACGTGATAACTATACCGGTAACCACAACGATTGGACATGTAACATATTTGCACGAAGTCGTAAAGAAAATCACAATCAAGAAGTATCAAAATAATAGTGAAGGCAATCACTTTAATTAAGGCAAATAAGGGTCAAGTAACACATAAGAATTAGAGGAAAGCTAATAAAATCATATGGAGAATATAAAGGTAATTTAGAAAATTAGGGAACTCAATCATAAAGAAATACTTTTCACATAATGAACATGAGGACCAAAGAACCCTAGAGGTAAATTTTTCACAACTAAGTCTGAGCGCACGCTCGTCACCTCGCACGCACGGACTACAATTAGCATAGAAGACTCAAATTCTAAGGGGAAGCCTCCCCCCCGCCCTTCCCCACACAAGGTTAGGCAAGATACTTACCTCAAAGACGACAAACCGATACTCTAAAATGCACTTCTTGGGTGAAAAGACCTCCGGACAGCTCAAATCTAACCAAATTAACTTCAAAGTACAAATAAAATACATAAGAAACTATTCCGGATCATCAAGTCTCAATCTTTAATAAAATTCAAAAATCGGTCCAAAAGTCGACCTCGGGCCCGCATCTCGGAACTCGACAAATTTTACAAAAACTGAATACACATTCCAATATGAGTTTAACCATACAAAATTTATCAAATTCCTTTATCATTTGGTCCCCCAAATCATGATTTTTCATTTTAGAAATTTCCTTCAAAAAGCAACATTTCTCTCAACCCAAAACAAAAATTAAATGAGGAAAAAGAAGATAAAATCATGAAATATGTTTGATTCTAGGTGAAGAACACTTAACCAATCGATTTGTGTGAAAACCCCTCAAAGAATCGCTCAAAACCGAGCTCCACAAGTCAAGTTATGGTGAAAATGGTGTAACCCTTAATTTGGAATTATATTTTGTCCCCCCATATTTTTGTTCATCGTAAACGCGGAGGGAGTATCGCGTTCGCGAAGAAGAAAATGAAGGTTGTCCAAGTTACTCATCGCGAACGCGACAGTGCGTCCGCGAATGCGAAGAAGGAAAGTCTGATGGCCCAAAGACTGCTCTTCACGAACGCATGAACTAGTACGCGAACGCGAAGGGTGGGATGGCATAACTACGCGAACGCGATAGACAGGTGCGAACGCAATAGAGGAAGAGACAGAGCTTCGCGAACGCGGGGCATTTTACGCAAACATGAAGAAGGAAAATGAGGCGAACAGCAAGAGACACTTCACAAATGCGGAAGGGGTTTCGCGAACGCGAAGGAAGATATTAGATGCCAGAAACAACGGTTCAAAAACAAGGGAAAATGGACTGCAACCTATCTGGAACACACCGGAGGCCCCCGAACCCCGTCTAAACACACAAACAAGTCATGTAACCTATCACGCACTCGCTCGAGGTCTCAAATCACATCAAACGACGTCGAAACAACGAATCACATCATGAATCGAACTTAGGAACTTTCAAACCTTCCAACTTCCAAAACTCGTGCTAAAACCTATCAAACCAATCCGGAATGACGCCAAATTTTTGCAAACAAGTCCAAAATGACATAACGGAGCTGTTCCAACTCTCAAAATCGTATTTCGACCCCGATATCACAAAAGTTAACTATGGTCAAACTTTTCTATTTTCCAAACTTCACTTTTTCAACTTTCGCCGAAACACCTCAATTTACCCTACGAAGCTCCAAATCAGAATCCGGACGCGCGCCAAAGTCCAAAATTACCATACGAAGCTTTTGAGATCACCCCAACCCTTATTGGGTCCGTTTACTCAAAAGTCCAATTCTAGTCAAATTTTCACCGTTTAAACTTCCAAAACTAGTTTTCTTCTTCCAATTTGACTCTGAATCATCCGGAAATAGCATGCAAGTCGATACACGTAATATGAAGCTACTCGTGACCTCAAACTGCCAAACCGGACGAAATTGCTCAAAACAACCAGTCGGGTCATTACATCCTCTTCCACTTAAACATATATTTGTCCTTGAACGTGCTCGGAATCGTTCCAAAGCCATCGAGCTACTGCATGAGCTCACCATTCATACACTCGAGGGTGGTTCCCCATCACCCAAACCTATGAAGGACTGACAATGCAACGTAAATAATGATCTTACCTCTTCCTTAGTCCATAACCTTAGGACAGAACCCAAATCGCAACATCTGAAATTCTTCATAGGACCTGAATCCCACATCATCACACTGCATGAACCTGACGAGCTGAATCGAGCCAAAATTCCAATCCAGAATACAATCACATGCTTCTTCACACAACTCAAATGCCCGAAGCGATAAACTCTTATCAGCATAGTTATTCAAATAACATCCTGGGTGCCAGCAATACACTTCTCATTGATTGTAACTCTGTTCCGAACCTCCACAACACTTCCCATGAAAAAGAAACATACGGAAACTCATAGCCGCCTATAAAGTCAACAAGTCAAGAAACTCTTTCGCCCTCCAGGGCCATTACCCGAATTTTAGCAGAAACACCCACATACTCCCAAACACTCCTCACCCCCAATACCATAGTACTACTCTCAGGTATAAGAACCACATCTCGGCCAATACAAGCAGCCCAACTGATAACTCATCACGGAAACACACAAATTCTCACACTACATAACTCGTACACCAAACCATCAATAACTCAGTTAACACAAATAAAGAAAAGCAAAGTAGAAGAATTTTCTAACAAGTGTAACATGTGCAACAGCAGAAATATGGATTTCATCAAATCGTTCCACAAAGGAAAAAGAGAACACCCAATAAACATAAAAAGGGTATCTCATATAACATCCGATGCGGCGTGCAACCCACTCCCCAAATACTCATCAAGCCAAGATGCTTGGGTCCGCTGATCATAAGAATACTGATATCAAGCATAGCATTGTGCACAAATATAACTGTTGGAAAATGAATAGAAATGAATAAACAAACATGGAAGAAAGAAAGCATGCGTAAGGTGCAATGAGCAAATCAACATCATGAGGGCTATCTTACTCACACCACCATAAGTCCTAAACAGAATTACAACATGCGTGGGGAATAATCATACAACCTTACCGCCTAACACAGCATAGAAGAGTAGTACATAACATAGACTAGGGGTGCAAATAGTATTCACGCTGCCTGATAACATAACCATAATGACAATTCACATGAGCACACAAACTCGATCTGATAAAAATTACATATTCTCGCTGATCTTCCAAAAAGGCCCAAACCAAATCCTGATTCGTCCCAATTAGGTAAATATTCTTCAAAAATCAAAAACAACCTATCGATAATGCATACTATTAATTTCCCCATTCTCACCATTTCTTCAAAATCCACTAACAAGAAATAGCCCACATATGGGGACACTTAGTCCCAAAACCTCAGGAACACTAAAATTTCCATACCCGAACTCGACTACGCAAATCAAATAGTTGATACATCACTCACCTTCCATCATCCTGTCTAAGCACCCATATAAGATTTTCAGCCGCGTAACAAAACATAAACTTCGAAAGCCTCAAAACGTAGTAATCACCATGCTACCAACCACGCACTGCAAACCAAAACTCAAGGTCCTTTCCAAAAATGAACACTCTTCACATATGATAGCCAACAACGCCAACACTAGCCTGCACACAACTAAGCCATTAGAACTGCACCTACCTAACTCAATCGAGTCGCACAAACCATCCAATCCAAGAGTGTTGCCACGAATGCCAGTAGAGAATTACCATTCAAAAGGACCCATTACTTTCATTGCTATGTTGGCCGAACACTATTGAATTGAACTATTCCTTCAGATAGTCGATATGCAATAATCCCAGTCAAGCCCCAAATACAGATGATCTTAACACATAACACATGGCCCAGAAGCTCATAAGCCATCGCATTAGCTCTAAAGCACCCCGTTCTGCCGCAACCACGATACCCACGCTGAATAGACCTTCTGTGAATCTAAAATTGTTCTTCTGACTCCCCTTGATGCTGAAATGTAGATCCATTATTGACGTAAAAATACCGTAAGCCCCAACATCATCTCGTGCAAGATCTCAAACCTTGGTCATACACAAAGTTTGGGAACCTACCAATACCACATACACGTATACCTCAAGCCACAACTGGTGTAAATTTGACTCTGCAATCTGAATGCCACTAATGGACTCCTCCACTTGGCGCGAAGCCATAGAAAACAACATCTGATTATCCGCAAAACTAACCTTCCCAGATTGCACTCTTCAATCAGCTGCCGAGAACCGTTGCGCCTCCATATGAACAACTGAATAGTCTTTCAATACCTCTGCATCTTCGGTCTGGATGGCATGTTAAGATAATGTCTGAACATCCCCGACTCGCTGGTAGCCCGTCTGTAGCATCATGAGCCACTGGCACATAGCAGACACTGAGAGCGTAATACTATACACGAGTGAATGTAAATGAACATAAGTTATATACTTCAAGCTGAATCAATATCGCACGATAAGGAATAAAAGAAGTGGAATTTTTTAACAGTTCTGTAGCCTCCCGAAGATAAGTACAGACATCTCTGTACCGATCCATAAGACTCTACTAAACATGCTTATCACTAGTAGCACCTATGAGCCTAGAGCTCTGATACCAACTTGTCACGACCCGAAATCCCTCCGAAGGAGTCGTGATGGCACCTAGTCTCTAAACTGGGTAAGCCTAGTAAATTTACTGAAATAACATTAACAATTACTAACTTCAAATTAAATAACTCTCAATAATTCACAATTCCCAAAACCGGTGGTACAAGTTATAAGCCTTTATAAGAGTAGTTATACAAAATAAATTCAGCATTGTTCCAAAACAAAAGGAACATAAGGAAATAAGTACAATTGAAGGTGACTCCGAGACCTGCAAATGCTACAACATGTTTGCCTTAAGTCTCCACCGTAATGACCTGCACAACTACAATCGATCGAATACCTGGATCTGTATACAAAAATATACAGAACTGTAGTATGAGCACACTCCGGCTGTGCCTAGTAAGTATCAAGACTAACCTCGGTTGAGCATTGACGAGAAACAGTCAAGACACCTACTGGTCAAATAAAATGAACAGGATATGATAATAAAATATCGAGATAAAGATTATGAGGTAATATCAATGCGGATAGAAATCAAAATACAAACAGCAGGAACAATATAAGGAGAACACGGGTAGTAACGAACGATAACCAAGTAAATCAACACTGGCATAACAGGAACAAAGACAAGTAAGAATGTATTCAAATAAACAAAGCAATGCCAGTTCAATCAATCACATCATGTCTAATTTACAATCCCGACCATCTCAATCCTCGATTTCTCATATCATAATCTCAACTTCCGAACCTTCAACACACATGGCACTTTGTGCCCCCATATTTTCCATCTCACTTTTAACAACAAAATCCACATGCAATACAATACATAATGTCCGTACAAATGCACTCAAGATGTTCAAGAAGTCTCATTTACATAATATAAGTAAATTATAATTTCTAAACTAATTAAGAAAACCAACGAGAAAAGATGAAGTTTTTTTAAATCATTTGAATGAAGAAAGTACCCTTTTCAATAAAAATACAACATCAAATGAATTGATACCTTTAACATGGGAGTTAATAACTTAAAACTTAATAGAAATTCCTGTTTAAGTAAAATATAACCTTAAACGATTTAAGGGAATATAATTGATTAACTAATTAAATTTAAGATGTAACAATTATTGAAGTTTGAAGTATTAGAATGTATAAATATAAATATGACGAAGTATAGAAAATACTGTAGGTTCCAACATAAAGGATCACAACAACAAATTAATTTGAATTAAAACATCGGAATTGATAGCAACAAATGAACACAGCAACAGAAATTGCACGACATCACCCTTCGTGCTTTAACTCTCAATTATCACCATGCAATTAATAATAGAAATGTGCACGGCATCACCCTTCGTGCTTTATCATTCTTCCTCACCGTATGAATAATATAAATGTAAATGTGCACGGCATCATCCTTCGTGCTTTATCTCTCTTTCCTCACCATATGCATAAATATAAATGTAAATGTGCATGGCATCACCCTTCGTGCTTTATCACTCTTTCCTCAGCCAAACAGTGGAAACAACAACATCCCGGCAAGGGAATCAACACTAGAAACAATCACATCCCGGCAAGGGAATCAATAATATAAACACTAACTTCCCAACAAGGGTATCAGCAATAACCAATCTTGTTTCGAAAATTAGCTTCGCAATATGGATCTCAACTTGAGTCAATACTTAACAACGATCAATTACCAAGAGAATATCACAAGTCTTGTCCAACATGAATAATCATCAATTCAAGCATGAATAGTATATGATAAGGATTACGGAAAAACCAAAAATCACAATGACCAAAATAAAATAACAAGACATAATAAGTACGTGATAACTATACCGATAACCACAACGATTAGACATGTAAAATATTTGAACGAAGTCATAGAGGAACTCACAATCAAGAAGTATCAATACAATAAGGAAGGCACTCACTTCAACTAAGGCAAATAAGGGTCAAGTAACACGTAAGAATTAGAGGAAAGCTAACAACATCATATAGAGCATACAAAGGTAAATCAGGCAATTAGAAAACTCAATCATAACGGAATACTTTCCACATAATGAACATGAGAACCGACCAAATAACCCTAGAGGCAAATTTCCCACAAATAAGTCCGAGCACACACTCGTCAACCTCGCGTGCACGGATTACAATTAGCATAGAAGACTCAAATCCTAAGGGGATGTCCCCCACACAAGGTTAGGCAAGATACTTACCTCAAAGATGACAAACTGATACTTTAAAATGCACTTTTCGGGTGAAAAAACCTCCGGATGGCTCAAATCTAACTAAATTAACTTCAAAGTACAAATAAAACACATAAGAATTCTGAATCATCAAGATTCAATCTTCAACAAAATTAAAAAATGGGTCCAAAAGTGGGCCCCCAGGCCCATACCTCAGAACCCAACAAATTTTACAAAAATTGAATACCCATTTCAATACGAATTTAACCATACAAAATTTATCAAATTCCGATACCATTTGGTCCTACAAATCATGATTTTTCATTTTAGAAATTTCCTTTAAAAAAACAACATTTCTCTCAACCCAAAACACAAATTAAATGATAAAAAAAAGAAGATAAAATTATGGAATATGTTTTAGTCTAGGAGAAGAACACTTACCCAATCGATTTATGTGAAAACCCATCAAAGAATCGCTCGAAACCGAGCTTCACAAGTCAATTATGGTGAAAATGATGTAACCCTCAATTTGGAATTATATTTTGTCCGCCCAGGCTTTTGTGCATCGCAAACGCAGAGGGAGTATCGCGTTCGCGAAGAAGAAAATGAACGCTGTCCGAGTTACTCATCGCGAACGCGACAGTGCATCCGCGAACGCGAAGAAGGAAAGTCTGATGGTCCAAAGACTGCTCTTCACGAACGCATAAACTAGTACGCAAACGCGAAGGGTGGGATGGCATAACTATGCGAACGCGATGGGCAGTTGCAAACTGATGGAGGAAGATTAGCGTACGTGAGGCATTTTACGCGAACGCGAAGATGGAAAATGATGCGACCAACAAGAGACACTTTGCGAACGCGGAAGGGGCTTTGCAAATGCGAAGGAGGATATCAGATACTAGAAACAGCAGTTCAAAAACAAGGGAAAATGGCCTATAGCCCACCTGGAACACACCCTAAGTCCCTGGGACCCCGTCTGAACACACAAACTAGTCATATAACCTAATACAGACTCGCTCGCGATCTCAAATCATATCAAACAATGCTGAAACAACGAATCACACCACGAATCAAATTTAGGAACTTTCAAACCTTCCAACTTTCAAAATTCATGCCTAAACCTATCAAATCAATTCGGAATGATGCCAAATTTTTGCAGACAAGTTCAAAATGACATAGCGGAGTTATTTTAACTCTCGGAATCGCATTCCGACCCCGATATCATAAAAGTCAACTATGGGTCAAACTTCTCTATTTTCCAAACTTCACTTTTCCAACTTTCGCCAAAACGCCTCAATTTACCCTACGGATCTCCATATTACAATCTGCACGTGTGCCTAAGGTTCAAAATTACCATACGAAGCTTTTGAGACTACCTACAATCCATTCCGGGGCCGTTTATTCAAAAGTCTAATTCCGGTCAAATTTTTACCGTTTAAACTTCCAAAACTAGTTTCCTTCTTCCAATTTGACTCTGAATCATCCGGAAACAGAATCCAACGGTAAACGCAAGTCGATATACATAATATGAAGCTACTCGTGACCTCAAACTACCGAACCAGATGAAATTACTCAAAACGACCAGTCAGGACGTTACAAAACATGTTGAAGTTATTTAGTTCATTTCTTAAAACTTCAGTCTAAACATGCTGAAGGTTTTTAGTTCATTTGCTAAAACTTCATACAACATGCTGAAGTTTTGTAACGCAGTCTACAGTTTTATCCTAAGTTTTATCCGAAACTTCAGTCTAAACAAACTGATATTTTTTAGTTCATTTGTCAATAGTCTTTTATTAAAGAAGGGCAAATCATCTTCATAAAACGCTTTTAACAAAAAAAATGAGTACGGATGCAAACGAAAAAAATAATACGTGTATAGGTTAAAAGGGGTGACCACATAGGGCGCTCCATGCAATTTTTGCTTAACTCATACACAATCTTATATATTCTAATAATTTTTTTCTACTAGCTTAGTATTTGACTTAATAATTATAAATAAAATTAATTCTCTAAATCTCAAAATTAATTAGTACATAAATATATTTCTGGTTATTACAGTATCATTCCTAATTTAACTCAACAAAATTAATTCTACAAAGATTTCGCTGCTACTGTGTTGTATTCCATGTATTGGTACAATTGCATTTATAAATTCAACAAGGTAACCAAGAAATATAGTGTATAATGTTCTATTCAATTCGACTGTATACATTGTATTCAATTCACAAATATTCAATATTCACTATTATACATTGTATTCAATTCAGCGTACTCAATTTGACTATATTCAAACAACAAAAAATCAAAAAATACAATGATATTCAGTTGTATTCAAAAAATACAGACCTTCGGAATACATAAATACATGCAAAAAAGTAATGTATTTATATAAAAATATATGTATTTGAGAGTATTTATGCAGAATAAAAAGTATTTGTATCATTGTATATGATTAAAATAGCAAAGAAGATAAAAAAGTCCGTCGGAGATGGCATTTTTTGGCCAAGCAAAATACTTTATACATTGAATTAAAACTAAAAATGGAGACGAAAAAAAACTCGGCCCTCAAATCTTCTCCGACATAGCCATGGCCAGATCTGTTCGCCTAAGAGGATGAGCCAATAGTGGATAATCATGCGGACGACGATTCTAACGATGTCCACGATGATGGCGCCAACGATTCTGCTGATTTAATGGAGAAGAGAGAGGATTGAGAATCTTGCT
The DNA here is from genome assembly GCA_026770625.1 of Nicotiana glauca. Classification (NCBI taxonomy): domain Eukaryota; kingdom Viridiplantae; phylum Streptophyta; class Magnoliopsida; order Solanales; family Solanaceae; genus Nicotiana; species Nicotiana glauca. The sequence goes on along the minus strand of MU696457.1, from coordinate 30,951 downwards.
AATAGAGAGATAGAAGGGACAACAACAACGACATCCAGTGAAATCCCATGGGTATGTGGAGGTTAGTATGTACGCAGACCTTATATATATAGAGAGAGAGAGGGAGGGGGGGAGGGGGGGGGAGGGTAGAGAACATAATTGCGTATTTCATATCTCAATGGTAGGCATAAATAAATACTTTTTTTATAATATTGAAAAGGTAGCTATAAGTAATAATATTTTAAAATTATTTTGATTTATAATAAATAGGGTGTAATAGTTTGGTATAGGAGGTAAAATTTCAAAAAAGAAACAAGCCGTAGGAACCGATTTCCTTTTCATTGCAAAACTGGGACAAATATTGTGTATGGAAAATGTCAGCAAAATATTGCTACTTTTTAGTTGTGCGCCCATCGACGAACTACAAGATTACACCTGCTTCATACTACGATTACTTAAGTGGGAATTCGAAGATGCAGTGTTTCTTTGAGCTTAGTCCGAATCTTTTCGAGGCCATATCTCGTTCCTTATTCCCCTGCATATGTATCAGTGCGCTTTCTTGTTTGTTCTACAAATCATAACGCAGAATGGTGCTCTGACCATTTATTCATTCTCCAAAAAGCGAAAAGACAAACAAAAGCTATATGCTCCTGTCACTTGTAAATGATTAGCAAACGCTATACCCAAACAGAAAGTAATTCAATCGTTATATCATACCTACACGATCGACATTCTTGATATTATGACATACCCTTTGAATATGTGACCAGGGCGTACCTATGTGTACGGATATGAGCTCACGTGAACCTATGTGATAGAAATTTAGAGTCCATCAAACTGTATAGAGAACCTGGTTCTCTATTATTTTCCACAGAACACACACACAGTAATGAGTTAATGAAACAATAGCTGGATTAAAAATTACGACCTACACTTGTATGATTTCAATTTCACTAACTGACCAAATTTTAGATTACAACCTATTGTAATCTAGAAATTAATCTCTTAATCTCTCACCTACTTATAATAACTATATTACAAGCATCTTTGTAATAACTCTATTACAAAGTGATGATAGGCTATAATTACGTGTTTTAGTCGATTATTACACTCTAATTTAATGCACTTTAGTTGAGTTTGCGCTTTAATCGCTAGTGTTTTGCACTAATTGTGTATTTTATGCCTTGTAGGTGTGATT